>VUQI01006177.1:8132-18757 GCA_015106735.1 Paratilapia polleni
TTTAAAATGGGCCCCCCCCCCCCCCCCAACAAAAGCAGGCAATTTCAAAAAACAAACCAAAAGCAAAACTTACCATTGTGGGACGACTCCTTGTTATCGGTCCCTCTTCTGAGACCTGACACGATGGCATCAGAAGGCACGCGAGGACTCTCTACATATTTGGGCTTCCTAACTGGACCTGCCAGCATGAACAGAGGATACGGAGAGAGTGAGAGAGAGAGAGCGTCCAACAGAGAGAGAAAGAGAGAGAGAGAACGAAAGAAATGCAAAAGAGAATGAGGGAAATGGAGAGAGAGTTCTCACAGGATTAATATGTTCCAGATGGCACTGGAGATGAGAGGTAGTGGTGTCTTAGTTGGACAGGCTTGGCTGCACTCCGTAGCTTACATAAAACTCACTCACACACTCTCAGACAGCTCCCCATGTTGATAGCAGCTCTGGTCTGTCTGACAACTCAGAATACTGTCTGCATAGCTGGAGACTCTCGGTAAAAAGCAGCTAGCTGGCTCTGGGAATGTAAACTACAGCAGGAAACCACAACAATTAGCCTCTAAGTGAACTAAAGACCCTTGCTCAAGCACACACGTGCACTACTGGAAATATAAGAAAGAAAATTGCCATTTTCCTCCCTGTTATTTTATCTGCTCCTTGAAAGTGTGTCCTTCTGTAGTTGCAACAATAGCTGCATTTTATGGACAGATTAACTGCAAAGTGTCCTGGTGCAAGTCTGATGATGTATCTGGGACAGCGGTACAGCCCTTAGAGGAACGTCTTTGTGCTTAGTAAGGAGATGACTTTGGCTGGCTGCTTTGTTCCCTGCACTCACACCATGACAGCACTGCAACCCCATTTCCCAAAAAGGTGGGACAATGTGTGAAATGTAAATAACTAAATAATGAAATTATTTAATGCACCATCTCAAATGCTGTAAATAAGAGTTGTTTTTTTTTCCAAAAAAGAATACAAAACAGTTAATTTTCACACAGCTACACACACACACACACAATGCCTGATCACTGTATCCAACCTCATGACAAACCACTGACATACTCGCCCTCATAGATACACAGCTGCTTTTGCGACATACTTCTGCTGTCTACAACGTATTCTATAAAAGCTGCCTTTTAATCAGCCCTACTGAGAGTAAACATGCTGTTTTGTGGAGTAGCACTGGCCTACTAATCTTTCCTAAAAGTCCCAATATAATTGTTTATACATGTGAGATCCATGAAACAAACCTAGCTGTGCACATTTTTAAGTTCTTTACTGGGAACTCACATTTTGTTGAGTCTTAACAGAAGACTAAAAATGTAACTGCAAAAGTCTGAAAACAGGATGTGACTTTATTATTTAGATCTATAAATCCATAAAACAGCATGCCCCCACTCTTCACAAGTACTTCAGCCTTGACCCCCTGTAACAAAAACCTCCTCCTCCTCCTCCAGACTCTTATCAGACAACTGTATGTGTAACCCCAGTCATAATATAAAGAAGAGATAGAAGATCAGATACTGCTATATCCACATTACCACATTCGAAGACCAGTCATTCCCATTTTAAACATTTCCTCTGAATCCAACGCAACAACTTATGACACCACTTCTGCTTGATGCACAGTGCCATCTATGGATATGCAACTTGAAATGCATAGAGAGAAATGGTTGGTTTGATACCCGACATGAGCTTGTGTATCCACAATCTGGGTGTTCTCTTGTCTGTTACCAGAAGTCATGACAAAGGAGCTAAAGAACTCAAAGTAAAAGCCCAAAGCCAAATATAGCTTGGGGGTGCTGAGCAGAAGCTGTACCATGTAGCAAAGAAATTGTTTTAAAGGTGATGATGATTTTCTTAAAAGCACTAATCTAAGGATTGGCATTCAAACACACTGGGATGTTACAGATTTGTGTCGACAGATGGGTTAAAGCCTGAAGGGACTGGGTTAGTGAAGCATTTACAAAAGCGATCAAAGTCAGCCTGTTATTTGGGAGACAAAGCCAAAGAGTATCCTGAAAACCTCCATTCATCTGCAGATGGTCAGGCACAACCTATTACCCAGGAGTCACATGGCTCCAATTAAAAGGGACTACAGGGACAGAGAGAGCTGTATGTGAGACACACTTAGTTCAGGTAAATATCTTGGATGAAAAGTGAACTGGCTAATATGTTCCACCGACTGTATTTCATATAAAACAACAGGGGACATAGTTTGAGTAATCTAAACCATATGCTTAAGTTCAGATTCAGTTTACACAATCTGCCAAGAGGAGCACAGGATCCACACAAGAAATGACAAATATGTGGCTTTTATCATCATTGGATAAATTATCATTATCATGGATAATTTTAGGCCACATCTAAAGGCTGATAATGCAGAGAAAAGGCAAAAGGTCTTCCAGCATGACTCTAATGTCTGAGCATCAGAAAAGGCACAAAAGAGTTTCCTCTCCATTCAAAAACTCATCTCAAGATTTAACAGGTTTCCATTAGCACTCTGCACTGACGAATAAGCAATTGCCATTTATAACAGGCATGAAAAGGTCACAGAAATGGAACCCTCAGATATATGACCTCATGAAGGACAATGAGAGAAAGGCAGAAATGAGATGCACTCTTACTTTTATCATAATGTGGATGCAAAATCTAGAATACACACACACACACACACATTTCCATTTGCATCAGTTTTACATATTATATAATCATCATTAATGTAAAATTATTAACAGTAAAAAGAAATACAGAGGAAATCATGATAAGGAAGAATGGTATCCAGGAAGAGGTGTCACCCAGCTATCAACTAGGCCACATCTCCACATCCCATCTCAGAGCCAGACACAACAAATCTAGAACACCTCATGAAGCCTGGACAAAAGAAAGATAGCTCATTCTGATGCCCTCGAAAAACAGCAGGAAAAGCTAGCAGACTGATTCAAAAGTATACGGCAACAAAGGGAGAGAAAAAGGAAACTGGAGTGGTGTGGCAAGTAGCATGTGGTCAACAGCACCCAATTATAAGTACATATAAAATAGAAGCAGGCTGATAACATTTGATCCTCATTTTTCTCAAATGATGTTTAATGTCTTCTTGCTTTATATATCTGTTGATGATTATTATGAAGTCCACACACTGATAATCCAAAACATTACGAGCATTCCTACCTAAGATCATACTGGTTGTTCACATGGCACCAAAAAACAAGAATCTGACCCACCAAGAGCTGAACTCTACAAGACCTCGGAGGGCACCCAGTGATATCTGGTGCCAACATTTCCCAGTAATTTGCAGGTGATTCAATCTAAAACCAATGAACATAGTTCTGAAGAAGAATGGGAAGGCATGGAGGAGGAACGAGCAGGAACCAGCACAGAGCCATTTGGGGATCTGATACTGAATGTTGTCATGTATTTGTGAAGTAAAGAGTACATCATTAATACGATCAGGTTGGACTCATTCAAGGTATTTATTTATACATTACAAAAAACAGAATGAATGGCAAGGACGTGGCACAGTATTTTCCAAACAGATTTTCCGCCTGAGAGAATGGCACCATCCGTCAGTGATTTATTAGTGGACAATCCCCTCGCTCTTGTTTAAAAGTTTAAATGGTACTTACTAGCGAGCCACGGCCTTTCCTGTCTTGCACTTTCCCTACCAGCTGACTCACAGGCCAGGCCACTGTTGTGGCAGTCCTTGATATCATTCAGCTGTCTCTCCAATGAGTCCTCCAGCCCTAGCTTCTTGGACTACAGCTTGCGATGGGAGTCTTTGTTCTTCTCTGGAGATCAGCTATAAGCTGGAGGGCCACTGCAACCAGAAGCTGCAGCAGGTGGACAACTGGTTCATGTGCACCAAGCTCACTGAGTAGAATAAGGACTACCATCACCAGCTGAAGTCCAAGACTGTGGAGCTGGAGTCCATCCATGAGACGTATAATTCTATTAACTGTTTGACTGTGTTTATTTATCCAAGCACAAAGTACGTAGTTATTAACGTATTTACAAAAGGAGCACTGGATCAAGGTATTGTTTGATTATTCATTATTCAAGAGAGCTTGCCTGTCTCCTTAACATGTGTGTAAGCCCATGCACATGAACATAGTCCTTTTTAAATTATTTAGCTATTTTTAATTTGTTGATCAGCAAACATGTTATGTCAGTTTGGATTTCCTATGTCAAATGGGGCTGCTTGCCAGCAAATTCCCAGGCCATGTTTAGCCCACTCCTGAAAATATGTGTAAATGTATCTATGTAAATTAATGTTAAACAAATTGGAAAAAGCAAGTAAACAGAAGGTAGGGGGTGTTAAGGGAAAAAAAAAACAGAAAAACAGAGAAAAAGAATCTCTCTGGGGTAATGCAGTTAGGCGAGCTGTGACTGCAGAGCACCCACTGGTTGGTATTCACTATCAGACTCAGGAATCCATAACCAGCAAGCTATCAGTCAGCAGGCACATGCACACATTTATACACATACCAAGCTGTCAAATACCTATCACCAACAACTTACAATGTCCAGTCAACGCCAGTGAAAGGGAGGATTGTTCATGTTAGGAAGTGATCAAGAAGTTTTCCCAGCATTCTTCAAGATGGACTCTGACTTCTTCACATTTCAACTTATCAATGAGACAGTGTGCCCTCTTTGTGCAGCCAAGGAGAATGAATGCAGTCCCACAACGTTCGTCTTTATGCTCCAAAAAGTGACGATGAGCTAAACTCAAAAGCGAAAACTAATATATTCTGGCAAAAAATGTTGGATGAGATTGTATTCTGAATACTGCAAGACAAATATGGCTTATTTACTGAATGCCTCATGTACCCAGTCATTTTCATATCTGTACCAAACTTTAAATCTTTCAATCATTATGGGTCCAAAAAAAGATGATAAAGTATCAAAAGCATGGTGCTTTATAAACTTAAAACACAAACGCTCACCCATGATTCCTTTTCCTTTTAGCAGCCAGACATATCACAGTCCTGTCTAGTTTATATATCATTTTTGTACTGTACCACAATATCAGACTGGTAATCAATTTTAAACAGTACATGTTTAACAATCATCACTAATCTCAGACGTCCTGTTTTGCAAAGTGGTTTTAAGTATGTATCAAGTGGGATTTATGCTTCTGTGCTAAATCTATACCGCAAACTAGAGCCCGACCAATATATCGGCCGATATTAGCCATTTGCCAATATATCACTATTGGTATTTATAACGGCCAACAAACAAATATTAAAAAGTAAAGAAGAGATGGGGGAAACACCCTTCATGAGTGTTATGAGTGTTGATATTGCATAGTTTGTCCACTGGAAGGCACACTGCAACTTCTCTGTTGGTAACATGCAGAGCTGACCCAAGGTTTTGAAACAAGTTTTAATTGTTTTTGGAACGTGTAAAAGGGCAGAACAGTCAAAGAATTTAACATAGGCTGAAATATAATTTTTTTAACAATGCAAATGTGAAAACAGATAATATTAAATAAATTAAATAGAAAGTTAATGACAAATAACTAACATGTAATTATTCACAGAAGCACACCTTTATCCTGCTGTTTTCTCTTCCTCTTCCCCCCCTCTTTTCTTTTCTTGTTGTAATCTACTTGCAAACACTTTACAGTGTGCATGAACATGCCCCCAGCGCTGACAGTGAAAATGATTAAACCAGTAAAATTAAGTTATCAGTCTGTTAACATATTTATCAAAATATTTCGCTTTCTCTTGTATGATTACTATCGATATATCATACGCACAAAAAAATATGCATTTATCAACCAGTCTTGTGTGACATTTCAAGTGCTCTTGGGGGCCCCCTGCTGATGTGGGGGCCCCAAGTAGGTGCTTAGTCTGCTTGTGCCTCAGGTCGGCTCTGGTAACGTGTTTGGAACGCCACAAACAACCAACCAGCTGATCTGAGCAAAGTCAAGCAGAGCATAAATGAGTAATCCAAAGCTTGTTGTGACAATAAAACAAGATTATTTTTACACATAACAAATGATAGGGAAATCTGTTGTGTTTGAAAGGGAAAAAAAGAAAAAAAAAGAAAGAAAAAAAACGTTGGCCGATATATCTGATTTTTAAAGCAACAAAAATATCGGCATCGGTCAGGCCCTACCTCAAACCCTTCAGAAACCCTACACTGTAACTTGATGTGCACCTTCCTAGAAGTGTAACTAGACGTTGCATCGACGCGACCCATCAGTACCATCACTCCACTGCCAACTAGTGTTCTGGCGACGTAATTGCAGAGCAATGGAGGCTCACCAGGCACAAGTATAAATGCTGGCAACTGCGTCTGCTGCCACTTGAGTAGGTATTGATTCAATACAGAAGTACAATTCATGCATTACCCTGCACTGTGCATACATTTTCAAAGGTGATTTCCTTTTCATCGCCCATTATACAACCTATCAAAACAGACAACTACATCCCATTTTAGTTCTACTGACCAGCAGAGGAAGCTATAGCAGTTTATCCAGCACTGGTCCTGGAGCAGTAAGTAAGTTGAGATTTCATTGCAGAAGGGGAAAAAAAAAAAGGGGGGGGGGGGGGGGGGGGAGAGAAAAGAAATCAGAGAGAAACATTTTTGAAAATGATGCACATAATCTGGCTGGTGCACTGTGAAACACCTGCAGCGATGCTGAAACCCATATAGTCATGGTAAAGAGGAAGTACACCCTCTGTCAGTTCTAAGGTTTTACATATCAAGACATAATAAAATAAATCATCTGGTCCTTCGCAGGTCTTAGAATTAGGTAAATACAACCTCCTATTGACGTATTACACCGTCTCAATATTTACTTGTCTTGGTTGCCCAATTTCATACCAAAATAAGTAAAGTATGCCTTTTTCACAAAATCAGTCATGTTTTGTTGCTGTTTGGATGTAGTGAAGCATCCACAGATATAGCGAAAAACATGTGGATCATGTTTACAATTGCCACTTGTGAAAAAACGTGACGTGATAGAGCAAAATGGATATTATTTCAGAAATCAGCAGTGCAAAATTAGTAAAAACAAGTGCTAGATTTCATACAGCAAATGTGATGTTATTCACAAATGGAAAACATTCTAGACAGCTTCCAATCTTCCCAGGAGTGGACATCCAAGCAAAATCACCCCAGGTCAGATCATGCAATGCTCATAGAAACTGCAAAAAACCCAACAGCTACATCTCAGACTCTACAGGTTTCAGTTAGCATGTTAGATGTTAAAGTTCATGACAGTATAATTAGAAAAAGACTGAAAAATGATGGCTTGTTTGGAAGGGTTGCCAGGAGAAAGTCTCTTCTCTCTAAAAAGAACATGGCAGCACAGCTTAGGTTCACAAAGCTGTATCTGAACAAACCACGAGACAGACCAACAGAATCACTGAAAAAGAAAAGAAGGTGTTGCAATGGCCCAGTCAAAGTCCACACCTCAACCTGATTGAAATGTTGTGGAGGGACCTTAAGAGAGCTGTGCATAAATGAATGCCTGCAAACTGTAGTGGACTGAAGCAGTGAATGACTGATAAGGTCATACAGAAAACAGTTACTTCATGTTGTTACTGTTAAACGTGATTCCACAAGCTACTGAGTCATGGGGTTTTTCAAACACTGCTTCTGTATTTTGCTTTAGTTTTTGTTAAATAAATAATCACATGGTGTAATATGTCATGTGTTGTTCATCTGAGGTTGTATTTAAATAATTTTAGGACTTGGTAAGGACTGGATGATTTTTTTTTATTATCTCCTAATACATAAAACCTTAAAAATGACTGCATGTTGAGTTGCTCGTGCAGCATGTACGTGTATGTTTCAGTACATGAGTGTAACTGTGTAAATTCTAGTGAGCCACACAAGCAATGGAAACTATAAAGGCAATTTCACAGCATCTGCCTAGGCATTTATATAAAACCACAGGGGGCATATAAAGGTATATATACTGTTGAAATGGATCATTAGGAAGGCTGCTGTAACAGAGATTTAAAAAATAGGCTTGTAGGAAAATCTCTAATATAGGGAAAACATCAAAGCTCCAAAGTACAAACCAGATGACTAAAAGCCCCCAAACACAGATACTATACACACACACAGACACAGATTTTATACACATCAGTGTCCTCATTTTACACATTTTTTATTATGCTTCATGGCTGAACTGAGAGTCTCAAACTCTCATCCAACCCTCCAGTTCCAATACCAATAGAAAGTGTGGTGGTCAATCACTGGCTAGAACTCACCATTCTAGGGCGGTACAAGGTGCTTCTGCTCTTATCCTTGGGATGTGTTTTGAAGTGCTGATTGTTTTTTCAGAGGTTCAAGTGATTTGTATTGGAAGGGTTTCACTTCAAATGAGAAACACGCAATTTTGTTTGTGTGTGAAAATGGGTGAGAGGTATAGAAAAGTATGGAAACAAGGTTGGAGAGGTTTTTGAAATGGACAGCAGACGAGAAAAGAAGAAAGAAGAAAGAAAATACACCTGTTTGCATCTCTAAAATTCACTAATTGCAAGGTCTGTGTTGTGACCTTCCTGATAAGAGGTTATCACTGGTCCCACTCAAAAAACAGTCTGGCAATTACCTTAGCACTGAATGGTCAGACTAGATGTTTCCAGTCTTTAAGCTAAGCTAAGATAAGCAGTGCAGGCTGTAATTATCATTTTAATGAATGTGAAAAAAAAAAAGATCTAAAATATAAATATTTGCTTATATGAAAACTGCAAAGAGACAAAATAGACAGACGGATGGTGGGTAAAGCGGATGCTGGTGAAAAACACAAAAATAAGTTCTTTAGAAAATTGTCCTCCATTTTTTTCATGATTGCTTCTTACAGAGTTTGCTCAGGTTGTTTGTTTCAGGAAGAGAGGAGTGGGTGACACAGTGTTGAAAAGTGTTATTTTGTAGTAAATCAATTCATGCAAGAGGAGAGGCACTACAGGATGAGGGGAGTGGAAGTAAGAAAGAAAGAAGAAATGATAGCAGGACAGACACTGTGCCCTTGCACAAATAATTCAGTTTCCTCTGGCATGCTGAAGGTCACTCAGTGCGAAACAGTGGATGACCCCATTTACCTGTGCCAAAGATCCAGATGGACTTAGCAAGAATTAGAAATATCAAGCACAAAAAGCTACAGACAGAACAGGGATAACCAAGACCCAACATCATACAGAGGTTGCGGTTTAATTACAAAGCCGTCTTTTCATATTAAAATCCCATAGACACATGTTGGCCTGTGAAGAACTGCATTAATTTAAGATTTTTCTCAGTCTGCTTTCAGCCTCAGAGATTAGCAAAGCCCAATGACAGCAGACTGTCTCTAATGACATCAGGTATGCAGCACAGTCACTGAGGTTTTTGATTTGATTGCAGCCATTGTGATTTACTCAAGACTTCTTTGAGGGATTCACTGAGTTCTGAGTCACAGGATTGTATCTAAGACAGTGCCTTCATTTATTCATGTATTAGCCTACATTTACTGTGTTAGAAAATGTATGCAAGGCAGTCAGATTTGGATTATGGCTGATGCAGTTGTCAGTTAAATAGATAAACCAAGGCCACACAGCAGCTCCACAAAGCTATATCTTGGAACAGTAGTGCATCATTAAGTTACATGCTAATAACTAATTTTATTTCACAGGTATAATGTTTAACATTTTAACAATTTAACTACCTTAATTTATAATGTTAGCATGCTAATATTTTAAATTACTATTAAGCATAAAGTACAGCTGAGGCTAATGGGAATGTTTGGCAAGTACTTAGTCATTAACCAAAGTTAGAGAAACTGAAATTTTGAAGTGAGGATTGTGCCAAACCTCATTCTTCAAGGGCAGTAACAGCTGTGCCAAACATTCAGTACATACTGAAATGTTCCAATAACAAACAAAACTGTAATTTTGATGGTAGTTTTTGAGGAAAAGTCAGAGCACCACTCAGGTAATTAGTATTACATCAAATTTTTGTACCAATTAATTAGCCTTTTATTTTAATTATAATTATTTCACACAGTAAACAGTAAACTTTGGCCCACTGGTGGTTCCAACATCAGTCTCATGGTGATGATTTAGTATCAGAGGCTCCCCATTCCTCTGGGGACATTAGGCCAATCTATCTAACAGTGATGTTTCAGTCTGGAAGAAAGTGGTGGACTGTCTAACACTACCATTCCTAAATGGATAAACTATGACTTCCAAGAAGTATAAATCATAAATATGAAAAAAAGCAGCAGGCTACTTTCTTCTCTATTGAGTCACTCTCCCATATAATCTGTTTCATTTTCTGCTCATTCCACTGTAAACCAAAAATGCTGTTCTTTCAGCAGTTTTTCAGCAATATATATTACACCACTAATCTTCACTAATGGCCTATGCTTTATTGTCCTCATTGACGCAAATTGTATACCAACCAGAGAAAATGTTTTTTAAAAACCTCTCTTCGGTGCATATGTGACATTAGGTTCTTTTTTGCTCACTCTATTATCTTTCAAAGCAAGAGAAATATGTGGAAGAAAGATGCTCTACAGCCTTGACTCTGCCATTCCTTCTATTGAACATCTATTAGCGACCTTCAACTTTTTCTTGTGCTAGTGTCTCTGAACATCTTTTTTTTTTTTTTTTTAAAGCACACAGCTTTTTTTAAAAGCTTTTTTT
>VUQI01006177.1:18777-28811 GCA_015106735.1 Paratilapia polleni
GGTTTTTTGAAATTTTTTTTTTTTTTTTTTTTAAAGCACACAGCTTTTTTTAAAAGCTTTTTTTTTGGAAAAGGACACACATTAAGGTCATGTGAGCTGCACCATATAGTGCTTTTAAATCCTTCTGTTCAAGAAAACAGTGGTACCATTTCAGAAACAACAATGATTGATGTTATTGATTTCTGCCTATAATGTGTAAGACACTTTCTTTTTTAATAACAAAATAAAGAACTTAAATATCTTAACAGCTATTTTGAATTCAGAGTATAAAGTTAAATTTAAAATTGTGGGACAAAAATTATTTCAGATGCACACTACTTTGCTTTTAGCAAATTACATTCACTGGCCTCTTTATTAGGTACACCTTGCTAGTACCGTGTTGGACGGCCTTTTGCCTTCAGAGCTGCCTTAATTCTTCATGGCACAGATTCAACAAGGTGCTGGAAACATCCCTCAGAGATTTTGGTCCATATTGACATGACAGCATCACACAGTTGCTTTAGAATTTTGTGCTGCACATCCATGATGTGAATTTCCTGTTCCACCACATCCCAAAGGTGCTCTATTAGATTGAGATCTGGTGACTGGAGGCCATTTTGTCATGTTCAAGAAACCAGTTTGAGATGATTTGAGCTTTGTGACATGGTGCATCATCCTGCTGGCTAATGCTAGCTAGTTTACTATTCACTGTAACTTTTAGCTATTCCAGGTATTTTTAAGCTAATTTGTTTAATCACTAATCCACATCTAATTTGGCCATTAACATTAATTCATTTAAAATTTGATCATCTATTAATGTTAATTTATTCTAATTATTTCAACTGTTCTGTTCTTATCTAACTAAATGTTAGATATTTATGTAATTAAACTGCTTCCATAGTTGATTATTTCAAATGTTTATCCAGCAATGCTAACATGCTAAATTTGCTCAGCTCACTAATTTGAGTAAAGGTGTGTACTTAAGGCTGAAGCTTACTGTGACATTACATTTACAAGAGGAAAAAGCAATATTAAAGATGTTTTTTAGTTTGTTTTAAATGAGTTACCACAACTTTCCCAATGGCACCTATAGAAGCATGCTCAGGCATACTTTAGTGCTGTATGAGCATCACAGCAAAAGCCAAGTCACCCCAAAAGAGTCAATTTACTGAAAAATGCTTGTAGCTACTGAGTCATTTTGCATATGTTTGCCCACAGGGATGCTGTGTAGGTGTTTCATTTCTGTCATCTCAAAAACTCTGTCTGTGTTGATCTGTGCAGTTGCTCATTATGGTGTTTCATTACAACAGAGATGAGCGTGATATGAAATCTGAAAGAGTTATAGCTTTGCCTCACACACATTCAGTATATTGTACCTTCTTTGCAGTTTAACCTCCTTCTTCATTTTTCTTAACATTTGTCACTGCAAAACATATCTGCAAGATGAATAGATTTTAAAAAATTCCAACTTCCCACAGCATCAGCGGAGACATTTCAGAGGAGCTTAGACAAATCCCTCCATGTCTTGAGATTAAATTTTAGGCTTCTCCCAACCTCACTGAGGTACAGAACTTTTGGCATTAGATTATCAAGCAGCTCAAACTCCACAGGGTTCCTAACACTCAGTCATTCCCATCATCAGGAGGAGGGCTGATATGTTCAGAAAGATATGGTCAAGTAAATTGCACTTTGTATTAAATCAAGCAGAGCAAACCTTTTGCTTTCTGTATGTTGTGTAAAGCTGCTCCGATGGTCAGGGCTGGCCTAAATGGGTTTCTCTTGTCTTTCCAACAGATGAATTTAGCAGCAAGAAGATGATATACAGGCCAAAGTGATGTATGAGTGAGGGAGGAAGATCTTTCAATCAATCTGTCATCTGCAGTTCCTGTCTCATCTGTGGGAAACGGCACTGATGTCATGGTCGACACAAGCAGGCTTTTGTCACTGGTAGATGTGTATGTGTGTGTGTTTGTGTGTTTGCATTTAGGTGGCATACAGTTCCTGCTTTTTTTCAGATGGAGATGTAGGAATGAGAAAGGTATGAATTTTTTTTGTTTTTGTGGTGGAAGTTTAAGTTTGGGTGCCTGTGTGTGTGTGTGTGTGTGTGTGTGTGCATTTGAGTGTGTCTATAAGTGTGTTCAAATGCGCTGTGCTGAAGTTAAGTAGGCAAACTGTCACCATCTGCTGCCTGGAAATACCCGCTGACATTTTACATCAGACAATATAAATGCTCACTTCAGCGGTTGGCTCAGTGGAAGCAGCTCTCCTAATCCCAAACATGTGTATGTGTGCTTGTGAGGTTTCTTTCTCCTTTCTGTTTAAATGAGTCATAAGATTTGAATAAAGCTAAATAGTATTTTAAAGTTTTTTAACTGTTTTAGATCCTGTTTCCGTCATTACATACATAAAAGTCGACATATAAATGCATCTAAAATCCCACGAAAATTTATTAATTTTCTCAAACTCAAGGATATCCAGAAAGACAAATGTGCACCAGCTAATGCATTATTCACTTTAGGCCACAGTTACACAGGCCTACAGACTGGTTGGTGACCCATGGGCCACTAGGGAGAGAGTATTCCACGACCGTTTGGCGAGTGGTTGCTGGAGATTGTTGGCAGTCGCTAGGTGAAATTGATCGCAAAGAGGTATAGTGAAACTGTGAGAAGAAAAACACAAACTGGACCCCAGCAATCTGCTAGCACCCTAAGACCTCAGTCAGACAGGCCTAAAGACCAGCCAGCGACCCCCTGGCAACCTACGGTCACTATGGTAAAATTTGTATTCCCCAACCGGTTGGCTAGTGGTTGCTGGATGTTGCTGGCTGTCTCCAAAGAGGGTGCTGCACAAAAAACCTCCTTGTGACTACTTTGGTCGCTAGTAGATTGCCGTGGTCACCCATAGTTTGTATGGAAGAAGCCCACTTGTCTGCAAACACTTGCCATTTACTCTCCGAGCTGTAGTGAAACTTGAAAAAATGTGACGCAAACCAGAAACGTAGAACATTCACCTTCAAAGTAAAAGTTGTGCCTTACAGCTGCGACCAACACATTTTAAAATGTGCACCTTTTACTTTACTGAACACACTCCGTTGGCATCATACAGTTCACATTTTCACTACCATTCAGGGAGTAGTTGGCAAGTGTTTGCAGACAAATCGGCGTCTTCCATGCAAATTGCTGGAAACTGCAGCAACCTGCTAATGACCAAAGCAATTATAAGGAGGTTTTTGGTGCAGAACCATATACCTCTTTGCCAGCAGCCACTCGCCAAGCAGTTGGGGAATACACATTTTTCCTTCATGAGTAGTGGTTGCCTTTTTGACAATTTCAGTCAAAAAATTGTCAAATTTTGACAATCGCAAGGAGCGACCAAATTTACCTGGCGACAGCCAGAAGCCTCCAGCAACCACTTGCCAACCTGTCAGGGAATGCACATTTTTCCCTAGCAGCCGGAGGTTGACTGGGGTTCACTGTCCGGTCTTTAGGCCCGTGTGAATGAGGCCTTAAGTACTTTTTCTGTAAGTGACTGAGGTGCAACACAGCTAAAGCCAGGAATACAGTTCTCTATAAACTGATGAGGTCTTCAGTAGCTTCCAGTTTTGCTCTTAGTAGTTTTATGGAAACAAAAAAAAAGCTACTCTGAGCAAATCTAGATAATTTGTCATGGTTAATCAGAGATTTAAACGGCTTCCCAGATAGTAATGAATGTTTGGCCCAAATGTGGTCCACAATTTGCCTTGACTTAGCGTGGGTTTGGCTGCCTATGCTTAGCCACGGGTTCATTTTATATAGGCCAGATGTTAGGTTTGTTGTGGACCAAATCTGGGCCAAATAAATTTACAATATAGTGCCCTACGTTTGGCATGGTGTGGGCCCCATTTGGACGACACAAGATTTACCATAACACATGTCAAGTTTCAGGTTCTGCCTCATAACAATTATTGTTCCACACTTAAGTCATCTCAAGTGACACCAGAACAGTTCACTGATAAAGACCGTGAGTTGTGACTGAAAGAAACAGCAGAAATTTCAGCTTCATTGGCCAAATATGTTTGCATACACATGGAATTTGTCTGCAGTGGATTTCAATCCACTTTCACATACAAGTGGAGCAACAAAAGGAAGCTATTATCTAGGAGCTACTGTGGTCCCAGCTGTTTGGGAAGAGGGATGAGAAACAGCACAGCGGTGTGTCTATCAGTGTTGTCAAAAAACAAATGGCAGCCATGAAGAACATAGTGTTTATGTCAATATTCCCTTTAATGGAAATATGATGAATAATAATCACAGGGCAATAAAATTCAATCTCTTGAAAAACTTTCAAACTCAACTGAGATGTTTCAAGGTGTTTTGATATGAATCATGCCTCATAGATCAAAGCACATTGTGAAGAGCATGAATTAGACAGCTCAGATAATCCTGTAGCTCTTCAGCAGTCTCAGAGAAGTTGCTAAATTTCATCTCAGCAGCAGAAATCCAAAGACAGAGCACTGCTGGGAGGGAAGCCAGGGAGCAACATTGATTAACAGCATTATCACCTGTATTCCTACCAGTTGTGCACACACATATCGACACACACACAGCTGCATCCAAGGTTATTGCAGGTTTCTTTCAGTTTGATATTGGCTGCTGCACTCAGAGTGAACAATGAATTTTTCAAGGCCTTGGATTTCTCACATATAAACAAGAATTTTGTTTTATTTTTTTTTTAAATTCTTCCTTTAGAATGAGCCCGGCAGTATTGCTTTGTGAGTTATGAAAATCTGAAGGACTCACTTGTCCCCCAGAACGGGTTCATCTCTGCTGCTCCAGCTGAAATGCATCATATCCCTAAAAAACAGAGTGTAAACAAATAGTCCACAGCATATGAGAATTGATTGGCTCATCTGAGGCAATCAATTCTCCTAAAATGTCTCCAGGGAACACTTGGGTGTAGTGTTTTCTCTTTTGATACTCTGTTTTGTTGATGTTTTCAGCTTCTGCAGAGCAATTATGACTTCATCACATCTTTCAGCATAAAAGGTAAACAAAAACAAAAACAAAACAAAACAAAAAAAAAAAAACTGGGGCTATTTTTGTATCCTTTTAAAGTCTTGAAATCAGAACAGATCAGAAGTTCACTTGGGACTAGACAGCAAGGACAGTTTTAGCAAAGTGAAAGAACGGCTGAAAAAAAAAACAAGCATGATGGTGGATGGAATCAATGTGGCAAATACTCAGTGTTTTATCATTAAATGAGTCTGTTACGTTTCACCATTTTTATGACAAAAAGATAAATAAGGATTATTTTGAACTGCGAATCATGCAAAGCTACTTTAGTAAAATCCAACACTAAAACTATGGAATTAAAAAATTTCAGGCTCCACCAAACAGCCAGTAAGTTCACTTAGCTTTGCTACTCAACAGTAATTTGGTTAAATCTTACATTTACCAGAGTTTAAAAAGTGATAAGCTGTGGTTTTGTATGGCTGGAAGCAAGTGAAAGCAACTAGCTCTTCCAGGGCCAATATATAGTCTGGCACATAACCGTTTTAAATCCCAGTGGTTTAAAATTTAGAGAATGCTAACTGGTGAGCTCGTAGGAAGATTTTAAAATCTTTAAAAGGAAATGAGCTATAAAGTTTTCCCCCACGCTATGGTAAGCTAAAAATCTGCTGGCTGTAGCTTCATACATAACTTAGATGATAGCTGGGTTGGCCCTAGAGCTAATGAACTGGATGGGCAACCAACTTTGACAGGGGGCCATTGGCTCAACTCACTTTGCAACAACAACAACAACAACAAAAACCTACAAGAGACAACATTCATACTGTCACTTATGTGCTGCTGCGCTTGCACTCGCATATTCTATGTCCATAAAACGGAGGTTAGAAACTAAAAGGCACCGTGAGACCTGTTAAATTTACATTTAAAAGAGTACTGCATGAGGCAATACTATTGAAGTTTTGAAGTCACGTGACCGCTAACCACTTGACATTAACTTGTCCTCCATTTTGGACATGTGACAGTCATGGTGACAATGTAGGGTCAAGTGAAAGTCTCAGTCACACAGAGACTAGAGACTGGTCAGCAACCATCTGGCAACCACTCATGAGGGAAAACTGTGTATTGTCTGACCGGTTGGCGAGTGGTGGCTGGAGGGTGATTGCAGTCACTAGGAAATTGATTGCTAGAGCCCAAGTCACACAGGCCTAAAGACTGGTCACTGACCCCCCGGGCAACCACCGGTCGCTAGGGAAAAATGTGTATTCCCCTGACCGAATGGCAAAAACCTCCTTGTGATTGCTTTGGTCCGTAACAGATTGCTGCTGTTGCCCGCAGTTTGCATGGAAGATGCCGGCTTGTCGACAAACACTCGCCAGCTACTCTGACAAATGCGACAACAACCGGAAATAGAGACTGTTTGCCTTCAAAGCAAAAGTTGCACCTTTTGAAATGTGTTAGGTGCAGCGCTGGGGCACAACTTTTATTTTGAAGGCGAATGTTCTCTGTTTCTGGTTTGTGTTGCACTTTTTCACGTTTTACTACCACTTGGCTAGTAGTCGGCGAGTTGGCAATCAAACCAATCACAGGGAGGTTTTTGGTGCAGTACCCTCTTTGTAAGCGATTTCACCTAGCAACTGCGAGCAATCTCCAGGAACCACTTGCCAACCAGTCGGGGAATGCACGTTTTTCCCTAGCAACCAGTGGCTGTGTCGGACAACTCTCGAGCAACGTGATGTCACGCTAGAAACTAGAAATTAATAAACCTGTATACTGGGCCATCTTTACATGCTACACAACAAATTTAAGCATAAACAAGCTACTTTAAACCACATCACGAGTATAGTATGAATGCATATTACAACCATAGACACATAGTATGCTCATAGAGAAATGTAGCCAGAGTTATAAAAGTTCAAAAATATCTGAGATCGCAAAGTGTGCAAAGCAGAAAGACATTTTCTGAAGATGCAGAAGTAGATCAACGAACTCACCACATACTAGGACAGATGGGGTTTGTTTTGCAATTTTCAAGTGAGATCATGCTTTAAAACCAGCAGCACAAGCTGATAACCTCTTCTTAGCTCCAAAGAGACATGAGGGGTACTTCCTAAATCCGCCAGTCCGCTCCAAACCAATGACCTCCTCAGTCATTATAGTTACTGTGATTGCTAACCGAATAATTACCTTCAGCTTCAGCTGCAGTCAGTCATCGGTGATGTGGGTGTATGACTTCATTTTACTTATAGCTGCATCAGTAGAATTCAGCTAAGGAGACACAGTGACTTTATTGGATGGGCCTGGACCTCCAGGGCCCATCCATAACGCCGATGCTGAATGATAGTGGAAGTAAATTTAACAAAATATCAAGCTATTCCTTTAATTTGGATGTTAGTAAAAGCAGAATTTACTTCAGTAAAACTGACAGAACCTAGACTTTGAAATGTCTAGGTTCTTCAGACTTATTCTCTTTAGTTTCCATTATAAACTGTCTGTGCGTAAGGTTGCACTGATGAGTCCAGTTCAGTTGCAGACTGAGTTTAGTTAGCTTTTTCCCTGCTGAGGCTGCCTGCCCAGCTCCGTCATCTAACATCCAGGACATCATTACTCAAGCTAATCTGCTTTGTATTAGCAGCAGCTTTGTTTGCCTGCATGTCAGCCACATCGTGGGCTGCTGTGGCACCTGAGCCAGAAGGCACAACGATGCAGGTGATTAATGCAAGACAGAGTTTATAATAAATAACCCCATCGGTCGCTCAGTTGCTGCTGGAGGAGCGATGAGTGCATTCTGTAATCTGTTGCGGAAATACCGTTGCTGCCCCATGTTTGTTGGCATCTATACGACAGAATATAGATAAAGAGATGTAGAGGTGAGTGTGTAATTCACATGGTGCACATGCATCTGGGTTTGTTTGGTGTGTCAGTGACCCTGGGTGTGTGAGGCACAGATGTACTGCATCCTAAATGAGCAGGTGTTGTCCAAAACAGCTATTCCAATGCATGAGTCAGGCAGATAGGCATGACAAATATTCATGACTGCTGCTGACATGGTGTTCAAGAAATTTCCAAAACATCTGCCCACAAACGAAACTCTCTCACTTGGCAAGTTTGTTTTTAAAGTTTCTTTTTCTGCTCATCATATTTTAAATATTTATGGACCAAAAAGGATGCACAGATTTGTAGGGGGAAAAAAACTAAACAAAAAAAAAAAACAATGCTTAAACAGTAGTAAATGTTGGACAGACAGCACCATCTGCTGGTGACTTCTAGACATTACAACAGCAGATTGCAAAGGTGTGTTAAAATAGGCAGGCTTCTGGACATCCTGAGCAAAATTAAGAATATGATATTTCACTCATCTCACAGAAGCACAAACATGAGCTTTACAAACCAATCTGAGATGATCAGATATTTGTGTCATGCTGGAGGCAGCTATCACAGGATGGGTACACACTGGTCATAAAGGGATGGACATGGTCAGCAACAATACTCAGGTAGGCTTTTGTGTTTAAAAAATTTTCAGGTGGTACTGAGGGGTCTTTAAGTGTGCCAGGAAAAATATCCCCACACTATTACACCACCACCAACAGCCTGAATCGCTGATACAAGGCAAGATGGCTCCATGCTTTCATGTTGTTTACACCAAATTCTGACCCTACCATCCGAATATCACAGCAGAAAACAAGACTCATCAGACCAGGCAATGTTTTTTTCAATCTTCTGTTGTTGAATTTTGGTGAGCCCTAATCACATCAGTCTTGTCACACATGGCTCTTGAGACATTTTAATAAAGACAGCATCTTTATTAAATGAAAAACAGCCCCTTGTATGTAGAAGTGACAGATCTTATTTGTGAGGCTAATGCTATTATGAAATTCTTTCGAATGCTGATTTAAAACAAACAAACAATCAGAATACATCCTTTTAAAAAATATTTTAATTAAAAAGGGAATACTGAGTGTTTCATCCCCATAACACCGACGTTCAATTCTATGTGCCAAAGAATAAAAGCTGGCCTGGTTACTGTCTAACCATATAATACAGATCTCATTTATGACAAAAAGATACATATTGCAACAAATGAATACATGATTTTTTACACTGCTGTGAACACCACGCAGAGTGTTTTAATTCAGACATCACAGGCAGCTGTATTAACAGCATGTTTTATCATAACATTACAGGGAGCGGGTTTGCATTAAAGGCAGTTTATGCTGCACAGTTTCTCTCAGTCTCTCTCCTGAAGACACACTTAATACTTTTAAATTTGCACTCTTGCTCACAAAGACAAATACATACACAGAAAAACATAACAAGACAAAGATTAGATTTGGTCCCAGACAACCAGAGGACTGCCATCACTGGCAAACAAGTCATTATTTATGAGAACCAGGAAGAAACTGAAACCAGTGAGGGAAACTTTGTAGATTTTGCAGATTACTTTGTTACACACACACCGCTGCACACTTCTTTTGATATAAACATTTTAAAATAGTAAAAACTGAATATTTAAAATTTTGGTTTAAGAGAATCAGGGAGTTGTGCGCTGACTTTCAATTTGTTCAGATTTTCTTTTTCTTCCTCTGTTCTCAAAACATGTGGACATTTTCTTCTCTTAACACAGAGGTGGTTTTTTCCATAAAGTATTTCAAAAAAGAGAGTGAAAAAAATCCCCAAGTTTAGAAACCACAGATTTTTTTTTATACACAAACACATTTTTAAACAAGAAATGAAACTTAAAAAAACATTTGTGGTATATTACATATTTATAACATGAGGATTACTGTATTTACTGTAAAAAGGAAAAACATCTTCCTATCAAAAAGATTAACAATTGCACATAACTGTTGGCTAGAATATTTCACCGATAAAGGGAAAAAAATAGCACTGGTTTTAATACTAGATAAACATTTGAACAAAATCATACAGTTGCTTTTCTTGACTCTGTTTACAAAATGAGGCCTGTTTTTTTTTTTTTTTTATAAACGTGAACAAAATGATGTGGTTTTAAAACAGACCCTTGCTTTTCTTCAGATTCTTTTGCTTCCAGTTTGGCAGAGCGTTGAACTC
>VUQI01006179.1:7312-22427 GCA_015106735.1 Paratilapia polleni
TCTTGGATTTTTTTTACAAAAAAAAAAAAAAAAAAAAAAAAGATGTTAAGAGTAAACAGTAGTTAAGAAACCTCTTGCACAGCTCTATATTATGCTTCAAGAATAAACTGTACTGTATATAGTCTGACACCAGCCCTCATATGTTGTGTATTCCCATGACCACCGCTGTTGGAAACAATATAAAGTGAAGATGACTGGCTTTAGTCAGACAAATTCTACTGTGGATTGAGGAGCTCCAGACATTTAATATGGTTTCATGTATTGATTTGCGGCACCTTGCCCTATAGCCTGTTTATTACCTAGCTTTGGTTTCACCTTTTACTATTTTTCTGACAGAATCTCAGGAGATTGAGTCCACCCAGTCATTTCTCTTTCTCTCTTACCAGCAACAATGTTCTTGGTAACAGCTTCGCATAGTCTATCATAGTGGCCACTGGCAAACAAGTGACCTGCTACTTTGGTTAGTGAATGAATGGGTGACCTCAGGTGCTTGAATAATAACAACATGTTCTGAGCTGTGGCTTTTGCTCAGTTTTCTTCAATTATGGAGGGAGACAAACGGGGCGGAGGGTTTGTAATCAAGACTGAAAGACTGGTCTTTGACATGGTTCATTTACTCCGAGTTGCTCCAATGGAAACACTTGGGACACAATAGCCAATTGTAAATTACAGAGTGGATTCAGTGGTGAGAAGTGCCTTGAGGGGGAGCTGGGCCACAGAGTCGGGCTGGGGGGCTGGGGGGGGATCGGGAATGTTGTTACATTTGTTGCCGTTTGGTTCGGGGTTGATGAGGTCTGGGATTGGGGGAAAGGCGAGTATATCAATCAAACTGACATGTCTGAGGCAGTAAGATTATTAGAATAATGGTAAACAAAGCTGCTTAAACATGATTAGGTTTTTCATATTTTACTTCAACTTTATTTCTAACCCAGCCTTTGCTTAATAAGCTTCACTTAACATCAGATTCATCACTTTTAATCTGCCTGTAATGATATATTAATAACAGTCTTCAGTGGAAGAAGGCAAACTGCTGTGAACATAAGTGCATAAAGGAAGCCTATCACACAGTGAAGGGCTCTTATGAACTGGTGACGTGAGGGGAGCTCAAAGTGACATCGACAAGCGGCAAAGTGCCTACACGGGTGACATTTACAAGTGCGTCGTGGAGATCCCCAGCTGGACTTAGAGGGAAGACTGTTACTTTCTGTTTAATCACCATCAGAATTCTGTGGGTGCTGCAGCAAATGTTTGAGTAGCGCAGATTACTCTCCCCCGTGAAGCCAATTGCGGGCAATCGTTTGATGTCTACGCAAATGTGCTTAACATGCATAACCGTTCTTGCCTCCCTTCCCTTCCTCTGCACATTTGAAAGATTTACGTCGGGGTGTGTGCCTACACTTTTGAATCTCTTTGAATAAGCTTTTCTTTGCAGAGGCAGCCTCTTCTCTCTGTGAATTGGGGACATGACATGACAATTGGAGACCTTGTAATTTATGTATAAAATGCCAGCGTTATCCGTGCCAGCATGATTTTGTTTGAACAAGGAGGCATACTGGCTGGGGTCCTCAGTCGCTGTTTAAACCTTATGCCTGTGTTTGCTCAGGAATCCTTGGTGGGCTATCCATTGTTACTATGGCAATATACCTCCACCACACTCTCCCCCACCCACTGCAACTTCTCCCATGGCCATATGCCTGGAGTTTTTTAAAAGGTTTTCACTGCTCTCTCATCTTGCTTGTACCCGGTAATTCAGACCCATCAGTGCCAAAAGCTGAGCTCAGGGGCAACGTCCTCCTTAAAAAAGTCACGGTATTTTAACAGCTTTGGCCCGGAGTTGGATGAGGCGTGGGAACGTCATGTTCCGCTAAACTGTTTTGATAAAGCCATCTGGGCAAGCAGGGAGCATTTCAAAGATGAAGGTCCCTGAACACTAAATTGGCAGCAGTTTGCTTTACTACAGTGGGCTCATCTCTTCTCTGTGTCACATCTCCTTAGGGAACCTTTGGGATTTACTGCCCTTCCCACTTTGAGTTCTTGATTCATGAGATCAAATTAGACAGTGAGAGAACATCAGTGGTTGCACAATGCTTTGCTCTTTAACTCAAGGCCAGTATTTTGGCAAAGCCTCAAATGTTCTTCACTTGCTGGTTAACTGTTTCCTACATCTATTCCTGCTCAGGAACTGTGAATCAGATTGGGAAGCTGTTAGAAAGAGATTTGAAATACAGTTCAGACAGGACCACTATAGTCAAAAGAAGACTGCTATTTCCATCCACAGTAATTTGTATTGGGTAGTATGGCTCTGTTCATGAACCTTGCACATGCATACATGCATGCTTGGAAAGCATAAGGTGGTGAGGACACATCTCCCCACATTTCCTTGCACACACATAGAAGGCCAGAAGCAGGGAGAGCAGCAGCGGACCAGAGGAGGTGACAGCGACAACAGATATCAGTCAGACACAGCATTAGAGAGAAGGAGCTGGGGTGGGGGTGGGTTGTGAAGCGGCTTGCAGTTGTGCAGCAACGGTGGGCCAGTTATATGTGTAGAAGGGCAGTAGCTGAGGCATCAGCTGATATGGACTGCCGCTGGGATCAGCTGACCTGTGGGATTGCCTGAGCTTAAGTTTGTGGCCTTCCTGAACTAGCACTATGCTCAGTTATATTACTATTATAAACCCTTTTGAGCCAGAAGAGAAGAATGAGCTTGATGTGGCTAAACAACAGCATTTCCAGCCCTTTTGAGAAAAGAAATGCTTTGCAAGGTCAGGTCTATTATTGATGTGGCACATTGAAATCTTGTGTTTTTAAACATTCCAAAGTGTCTCATTGTGAATGAAGAGATGAAACAAGTTGTCTGTATTTCATTCCAATCTGAGGAGAATGATGACTGAATAGCAATTAATGCAATAAATGATGGCTGAATAGCAATGAATTCATTCAGGCAGATTAAAGGAGCTGGTGTCAAGGATCAAAAAGGAGGAATGTTGAATGCATACAGTAAATGCCTAAGGACTTGAGTGAATGACTGCGTGTGTATGTTTGTTCATGTGTATGTGTGTGTAGAGTGGAAGGTAGTAAAGCACCCCATCATATTCAGGGGTATACAGGAAGCTCATCAGCCCACTGCTTAAAACCAGAAGCTAGAATGGCACGAGTGAACTTCAGAAGTTGCGTGTTTATGTGACTGTGCGTGCATGTGTGTGTGCAAATCTGGAGAGCATCTCTTCACCGTAATGACTCTCGGCACGCATGCAGCCTAATGAAGTGGGACTTTGCCTACGTGACAACATGAATGTGTCTGATTGGGAAGTTGCTGCAAAATTGCCCCAAAGACTACTTCAGTGTTTGAACATGTTTGCTCTGTGTGTTACACGTCGTAACGATAAACACTCACCTGTTTTTAAATCTTGCATTTCCACCACCATCTCCGGCAGCTTTCACACCTTATCCTGTATGAAAATGCTGCATTTCAGTTTCTCGCTCACGGCTCTCAATCTTTAAAAAGTGCAATTTTGAATCGAACATGAAATATTAACCTGGATTACACGAACTCCACAAGACATTGCTCAACTGCAGTAGCAAACTAAAGAATATTCTTTAAATAAAATATTCCTCACTGTGGTCTAGAACAGCTATAGGCTGCCTTTAGGAGCATGCATTGGCTCCTGTATGATTACTGGCCTCAGTGCCTCTGCAGACTTTGTGTCAAAGCTCATAATGAGCGCTGTGGGCAGTGAGTGGTGTGTTCCTCAGTGTGTGATAAAATAAGGGGCAAAGAAGGTGTCTATGCATGTTTTTTAGGCATGAGCCACACTAACACAAGCTACTGACTGCATTTTACCTGTCCTACCTGCAGCGGCCTGATCTGCTTTTCCTGCTTAGCATGTATCTCACTCTAGGCAAGGCTGTGTGAGAGGCTCAGCTGTTTTTATTAACATCCAGGAGGTATGAAAAGGTTGAAACTGAGGAAGACAAGGAGGAAAAAAAAATGATGTGAAGTACCAAGCAACCAGCTCCACTTCAAACTGCTACTGTTGGAACTGACTGGGCAATGTGTACAATTTCCACAACCTCTCCTTATATATAGCCTCAGCCATCGCAGCTTATTTATACCAGTCATATTTTCAGGCGTTAATGTGATTTTTCAGCACTGACTCAAATATGCTACATGGATATTGTGTGCTGGACTGGAAGGAAAAAAAAAAACCCCAATAAACACCCTATGTCCCTCCCACAATAAGGTTTGTCGCCTTACAGTGTGATCTGAGGGTGATGCATTGTGGGAGGAAATGGACGACACTGGCTCACGTGTTTACCTCGCATAGGCACAATGACAACAACGGTTGCGACAGCACTAGGAGGAGGCCCTTTGTGCAGCACAAGCTGATACACCGAAAGGGAGTGACAGGTTTGAAAAATTGGCAAACAGTGTTTGCTGGAAGGCTTCCTTGGGGCTTGGGTACCTTTGAAATCATGTGCGAATGCAGAGGAGTGTGAATGAAAAATAGCTGTGTGATCCTGCCATGTTGCTTCTGTCAAGAATGCGTGATTTTCTATCTTTCTTTTCCTCCCTCCCTCCCTCCCTCCCATAGCTTGCTGTCATCCTCATCTGCCCCTCAAAGCTTGCTTTCTCTCTCTCCGCTTCTCATCATCTCTGTTTTAACACTCCCATTCTCTTACCAACATGCCCTCCTCCGTCTCTCCTCTGTGTTTTGCTTTCTCTCATTCTCACACTCCCATCCTCCCCCTCCTCTGTTCTTCCAGCTTAGCGGACGTGGTTATTTAAGGCTTAGAATCCATAAAACCCGCCTTAGGTGTGTTTGCTTTTGTTACTTTCCCAAAATGGTGCAGCGACTGCCACATTGTTAGCTGTTGATCCTCATTCAGCCGCTGCCCGTTAGAGGAGAGTTTCATGTGGTTTAGTGGTGACTTAAGGCCTAGGTGGGGCTCTGCCATCACCGGGTTTTAAGTAGCGTGGCGTACATTCTACCGGCCCCTGACTACTTTGCTGCAGGGCCGTGCAACACAAGTTCTGATTTACTGAATTAAAACAATAAATGCATTTCCGAGACCAACAAAAGTGAAAAGTACAACAACTTCTCCTGTCCATTCACTGCAGTGGTAGAGTATCCTCAAGAAGACCACGCTTGCAACTCCAGACCCATGTGCACAAAACAATTAGTGAATCTTCCCATCTGTAATAGGAAGATTTTTTTGTTTTTGTTTTTTTTTCTTTCCTTTCACTGCAACACAGACCGAAAACAGTCACAGCGTGATTCTTCATGCACAACATCTGTCCCAGATTGCTCTACCCTTCCTAATTAAACCCTGTTTACCTCAACCGTCTTAAACCAGACTAGTGACTAATTATTAGGCACAAGCTCCTCAAAGCCGTGTTTAAATCTCACAAGCTGATGAGGGTGCCGGTTGTCGTGAGCTGCTGAGCGAGCATTAAAAATTAGACAGGAACCTAACAAGAGTCTTTCCCCTTGAGCATCCCCGTCTTTGCGTCTGGCGCTGATGATGCCAAGTCTCTACCAGAACGTAGTGGTCTTTCACACTTAAAGAAAAAAACTTTAATTAATGCTCTGAACAATCCTTAAACATTGTTTTGGTATATTCAATGGACGAGACGATGAAAGAATAGAAAAAAGTGAATCTGGAACTTGCGGCAATTTCCAATCATACATTTTTAATGTTTATTCCACTGTTTCTTAATTAAGTCCATGCATCAGAATATAGTGAAAAGCCTAGTATCAGAAGTGGGTTCAGGGGCTGAGGAGCTGACAGATTTATAATGCATATATTTCCTGGGAATGACCATGAGGGATTTTAATAGATATTTTCCACTGAAAGATTCCCATTCCTTTTTAGTGGAGTTATACATTTGCCCCTTTTGTTGGAAGGGCCGGTAGCCCTGGTTAGTTTGATTTGTACTTGGGAATTGTGCGTACACTGCCCCAAATCTTTTCACATGTGAAAATATATTGGATGGTTATCTGAAGCATCAGCACAGAAGGACACATTTTAATGATTTTCAGCCTCAGCCTGTTTTAACAGACTCTTTAAAAACATTCACAACTCCACAGCTTCTCTATATTTCTCTCTCTCTCACATACACACACACACAGAATTATCCTGGGCAGCAGCCTGATTCAATTAGTAGGAGGTGAGGAGCAGAGAGATGAGGGTCACTCTTGGCGTTCCAGCCCGAATGGAGATGCTTCCTGGGAGACCCAGCTCGTCTCTAAATTTGGCTGCTCCTGGGTCATTGTTTCATCACAGCCCAGAATGGTTCCACGGGCTCCCTGTGACTCTATAAGTCTATCTATACATCTATAATGTATATTTCAATTTAAAAGTGCCTGCTCCCTTGCTGATGTTGTTTTCTTCCGATGTTGTCTGTGTCACTGGAGTGAAAACCCAACACCCCTTAAAGCTATTGGGAGATGTTTTTTTTTTTTTCATGCACTAGCAAAGCAATGAAGCTGGAATTTACATTTAACAGCACCATAAGTGCATGTGTATTACAACACAGATATTTTATTTCCAGCTCAGGTTTCTGCCTGAAGGGGTTTTTTTTTTTTCTTTTTTTTGTTTGTTTTTTTTTTTTTTTTGTTTTTCCAAAAGATGGTGGATAAAAATAATATAAACAACCTCTAAAATCACTTATCATCACCAGCCCCTGAAGATATAATGATAACTAGCCATGCTACCACTCCTCTGTTATTCTGTTATTGAAGATTTTAAATGAGCAATCATAGTAAGAAAGGTATTAGGTATAGATTTCCTGTAATGGTAGTTACTGACAGCAGCTGGCCCTCCCATCAAGGTGTAATGGACAGGGGGATTAATGGTGAATAAACACCAGGCCTTTGTATTAGAAAGTTATTCAAACAAGCAGTAGTTCCAATCTCCAATCGGAGTGTTTATAAAGAGCACCTGGATCTGCGGCTTCCCCGCTCCTGCACCCTCACCCTTTCAGCCTTGTTTGCATCTCGTGAGCCTCTTGGCTCAGCGGTCTGATAGGATGCAGAGGAAAAATTCTTCCATGTGAACCAATCCATTACATGTATAAATAACACTTCAGTGAAAGCTCACAAAGCATGAAGCTCCGCACCCTGGCTGCTTGTGTCCACACATTGTTCTGGCCTCTAGAGTTTAGGTCTCTAAGGTTTCTTACTCTTTTTTTAGTGGTTCAAAAGCCCTCATTCTCTCTTTAAAGTCTTTTACTTTGCCTTATTTTATTTGCGACGAAAGATTCGAAACATTTTAGAAAGAGGGGCCGGAAAGCCTTTCCGCAGAGCTGTTTTCTTTACGAGAGCTGCTGGATTTAATGAACAACATCTCAAGCCAGGAACATCTCCGGGAGGGCCAGCTGTCTATGTTACAGTAGTTTACATGGATCGTATATATTGTGTACGTCTCCCTTGTGCTGCCTAAACAGCACTGACCTATCAAGACACGGACCCAGGGCATAAGGAGGTGTTGTGTGGGGGCTGGTAACAGGATGTTGGCAGCAGATCCTTAAGGTTGTATTGGACTCTGGGCAGTATTGGGACTGCCTTGGGCCGCTTGTTGCACTCTTTGCTCCGCTCCTCATTGTCTTGCTCTTCTTGTTTATTTTACTGTATTTTGCTGTACAGCGCTTTGTGACCAGTTGTCTGTCAAAGGCGCTTTATAAATAAATGTTACTTACTTACTTACTTGCTGACTGAGACTGCAGCTGTTGGGGTGTGTCATTGCCACTTTGGGGTGTGCTAACCAGCAGCAGTGTGGGTGGTACCTCTCAGAGTAACATACAAAGGAATACCAGGACCAAAGGTTTCCTAGCAAAACATTACCTTAAAAAGAATGTTAATCCCCTCACCTGTCAGAGATTTTAATGTTGTGGTTGATCTGTGTAGCTCCACCGATACAAGATGCAGAGTGGGGAGATCATCTGAAGATATCAAAGACACAAAGCAAGAAAGAGAGCTAGCTGCAGGGTGCCTATATTATAGATAATGATGGACAAGGAAAGAAAGATTTATACATTTCTAAAAAGAGCAGCCTAGAAAATTGTCATTATTTATAAAAGAAGTTGTGGGAATATAATTTTTCCCCCTGAGGCTTAATTTGACTTTATTTTTTAAATATTCAGTATATTAAGAAAATATAATGAAAAAGAAATGCTTTCCTCCTTCAAGCACAGTTTTTCTGCATTTTCCAAGACTCCAGCGCTCCGCTGGTGTCACCTCTGTAGAGAGTGATATGTATCAAAGCGCAAAGACAAAAGGCCTTTGAACACTTACAGAAGCTATCCAGGTCCTTGGTCTGTTCAGGATGAACAAAATGAAACACTGAGGCATCAACAACACCCGCAGGATTTAATGTCTCATCCTCTCCACAGCCGTGTCTACATGTATTAAGAGCAAATCTTACAGGTTGTGAGGATACGGGCACGAGTCTCTGAGAGTTAACATTGTCTTGAAGTCAAGTGAGTTTTGGCACTCAGCTCTGAATCAAATTGTGTGCGAGGCATCTTCCCCTCAGGGGAGAAAGGGAAGATGTGAAGAAGCAAGGAGCTCAACAAAAACAAGTCTTTCTTGTTTTTTTGATTCCACTCACTGATCGCTAATTACAGACTGACAAGGCTCTTGTTAAAACAGTATAAAAAGGGGGGGAGAGACACGAAGAAAACATTAAATACCCAGCGTAATTACATTTATTGTGATACGTTGGAGCGAACACACTCCCCTCATTCTCCAGAGACTCATGTGTGTTTGTGGATGGAAATTAATCTGTTTTATTTTATTAAATAAACACAGATATCTGAGTAATACGCAATAGGTCTTTGAAGTAATGAATTATGTCAAAATTGAGAGCATTTCTGGGAGTTTGGAGTGGTTTCTACACACCACTAGAAGAAGCATTAGCAAATAATTTGGGGATGAAGCACAACTGAATACGACGGGGATAAACCTGTCATGTTGACAGAAGGTGCCGACAAGAACAGCAGTCCCCTAACTAGGCCGAGCTCTTTGCCAGGTTTCCTTCACAACTGCTAACCCCCTTACACGCACCACGCCCAGAACGCAAGCCGCAGCATACCTGGTTTAACTGAAAAGGAAGTGGATGGCTCAAATCTTTGTATGCCTTTCCTCATATGATAATAATATTGCAACAGCTGTAGTGCAGGTTGGATTAATAGTAATTCTTAAATGAAAAGGCGCATGGCTCGGAAATGCTCGTGTGCCAAGTTCAACATGAAAACACTGTGGTTTTCTTAGAGTCACTTCTTAAAGAGATAAAAAAAAAAAAAAAAGGCAGAGAGACCACATTCACAACTGCTACTGTTTTGTTTTGCTTTTGTGTTAGAGTGGGCGTGTCCGTCCTGTGCTGTCAAACTGGAATGTAACAGTGGCTTCTGTCTGTCATTTACTCTGAAGGCATACGCATGGTTCCTTCTGGTTATTCCTCCCCCTTATCGCCCTGTTCAATCTCAATGCGCGTGCATCTCTTTCATATGTCTTGCATCTGTAGCTGTGGCATGTAGTTCTTTCATGAATGCAATAAGGTCACAACACTCTACAAGTTATTCCACTTCAGAGCTGCAGTATTTCTAGTATCTAGGAGCAGCAGAGAGCTGAAAGATGAAGACATGGAACAGGCGGGCTGCTCATATCAGAGATTTTTTTTTTTTTTTTTTAATTCAAGACATTTCCTTAGCCTTTGTAAAGGTTGCCTCAAAAGCGGTACAGTCAGAGAGGTATGAGTCACCCGTAAATGATGGTGCTGCATATTTTAGGTGAAGGAAAATTAGGCTGAGTGAATCAAAGAGATTTTCCCATTCAGAGGTACTGCTATCTGTCTACTAGAAAAATCAATAAACAACTTAGAGATTTCCACAAAGAAGACTTTAATATACTCTTTCTTCAAATTGCCACATTTAGTGTAATAGTGACCTTGCGTTTACTTTTAATACATGGGCGCAGCAATACTTCTTCACATTTACTCCAGAAGACTAGAAATGTTTTCTCTGATTTCTTTGAGACCACCATGACACCTGCCTACCTGCCTCTTTTTTTTTTCTTTACTAGATTTATGTGATGCTACAAGGAAATGTTGGATTCTGTGTACAGTAATAATTCATCTCATGTCTCAAGCTCACAGGAGCACTGTCTATTGCTCACGTTTCAAGCCCCTCTGCATCATTAAAATGCCTCTGGCAGTGCTCTCCTCGTATAAGCTGTTTCTTGTCTCACACTTACTATCCAACATCTCATTTTGGCAGAGTGCAGTTGGATCACCTCAGAAAAGTCCAAATAAGGTGTTTTCTGCAAAAACACCTTTTTTTTTTTCTTCCTTTTTTCTTTTTTTCCTCTCGCTCTCCATTCCTGCTCTTGCGGCCCCTCATTTTTCTAAATCAGCATGCTCTATTAAAACAACGCCAAACAAGGAGCTGTAAGCAAGGAAACAAGCTTAGAAAATTCATTAGTCAGGGCGTTGTTTTTGCAAATTAAACATTAACTTTTCTTTCTTCTTTTTTTTTTTCCTCCTTCTTCTTCTCGGCATCTCGCATGAGACACGGTTGCCTGAGTGTTGTTTGTAGCTGTTTCATTCGCCTGGGATAATGAGAAAATTCTGCATATCAATATTAGCCAAAGAAATCTCATATCCATACTAGGATGAAGCTGGGTAATTTGAGTTTATACCAAGGGATTTACAGTCATTCTGTGTTTTCTGAAATGGGGGGAAAGCAAAATGTGGTTTACAAACTCTTTTTGCTCTCTGTCTGCTCATGACAGTTTGATAAATGAATGATGTTAAGCTTTTTTAGTCAGTCTAGGAGTGTAAGAGGAAGGTGGTGTGTGCCTAATCGGGATATGATACACAAAGCTTAAAGAGAGGGAGAGAGCCCCAGTCTGATTGGGTCTTACTGGAGGGAAGCAGCTGCCACCAGTATTGGGGTTTGCAATGTAGACACAGGTAGCTATAATGTTGTCTGTTTGTAGAGATGGCACTCTTCCTACTCTTACCTAGTGGCTCCATAGTGTAGTGGTTTACACGTCCACCAAACAAGCGAAAGACCCCCGGTTCGCGGAGGAGACACGAATCCCTTTGGAGTTGCGTCAGGAAGGGCATCCGGTGTAAAAAAAAATAAATAAATAATAATTTACCAAATCAAAACATGTGGAGCTACCTGCTGTGGCGACCCCTTGTGAAAGAGGGAGCAGCTGAAAGTAGCTTCTTCCAGCTTCTTCCTCTAACTACTGAACCATGCACCATGATGTAATCTAAAGTAAAATGTGAGTCTGAGGCTGAGGATTGATGACTGGAAGGATCCGCACCACAGCCAGAACACATTAGGGGGATTTTACTCCAAAAATGTTGAGTAAATGTACAAAATAAGTCAACAGAAATATCACATCATTTATGTTTGGGATGCTTTAAGGAAGCTTTCTGGGTTAAGTAGAAAATGAGAATAAGATGTACTTTGATGCTGCTGACACTAACTTTAATTTTAAATTATTTCTATGGAACTACTACTACTACTACATGCAAAGAATAGAGAGCATTGGCATGCAGCATAATTTATAGATCCTATTAATATTCCATTAAACATTGGTATAAGGTTCTTCTTCAAAGAAGAATTTAAAAGTTGTTGGATAAACAGCTGTAAATGCTGCATTTATAATATATGTTAGTTTGCATACTGTACTTAACAGCATAAGTATGTGTGTATATGTGTATGCAAACACACATTGAACCTTATCATTCCCTAATGGTGTTTATATGACCTACAAACCTGCCCATGTACCATTAGGTCAAAGTGTGCCACCAGCCTGGCCCTTCTCTAGCAAACACATACATTTTGAGTACGTTGATTGAGTCTCATTTTCACTTCATTACTGGAGGTAACCGAATACATTAATTTAGCTCTGCATGCAGAAAATGTGTTCACCTCAGCATTTTAATCCATAGAAGGCCCTTTTAATGAGGGCTGTTTTCATACTGCAGTGCATTATTCAATTAGAAGGATGAGTAAAGGAAGGTCTGCTGTGATAGTCTCCAGCGTGGAACACCCACCAGACGGGTCCAGGATCACATAGAGATGACTAAAAGGAGAGGGTGAAGGAGGAGGACGGCAGAGATGGTGAGATGAAGGAAGGAAACACGGAAGACAGAAGGAGAGGAATAAATGAAACTCAAAATACATTCAGTCCCAGCCAGATTATTAACATGAACCCAAATACACACTCACACAACCACAGCCTTGCCGGTGGCAGCGTCACTAACCTGCAAACGAAAGCAGAATGATAATAAAAGAGTTTGGCTTGATTGGCATGGTATACGTAGCAGTGATAACTGTTGTTGAATTGCAAATTTCTTCAATGTTCTTGCTTTTTTTGGACTATTAGTCAGGCTATTTAGCATTTTAGCTCAAGTTCTTGGAGAAAATTTTCAAATATTGGAAGCTGACATGTTTCTTGATATGTTTTCCGCAGAAAGCTCAGGACGATTTTGAGCTTGGATTAGGAGGAAAATTGAAATATGAAACATGGTGGCTTTATGTTTTCATGTGTGCCAAGCCAAATTTGCCTTGTGTGGTGACAGAGGTACATTTAAAAAAAAAAGCAGACAGGTGCACAAACATACTGTAGCTGTGTGGAACAACACTTGTCAGTGGTTCCTCCTCACTCAGACAATGAGCTCAGTTTCTCAGGGTCCCTGAACAAATGAGCACTGATTGAGCCTGATGTTTTCAAAATGCTCCATTGCCTTTCTCTTTCTACGCTCAAACCGACATGCATACACACATGCGGGTGCACACAAATAGCCAGAGTTCTGTTAGAGTAACATGCAGTTGAAAAGAGATATCGCAAAGAAAATTTGCCTCAAAATAGCAACTGCCAGTTGATGTCTGTTCAGAGATTTCTCTTCCAAACAATAACCTGGAATCAGAGAGGCAAAAGCTGGGACACAGTCTCGCTCAGCGGCCAAAGCGGGATAAGAATACAAATGCCCGTTTTGTATGTGGGAGAGAAAGCGAGGCAGGCTGGGATTGCACACAAAGTCCTTCAAATCCTCTGAGGCGCTAGGGGCCATCATGTGCCGAGCGGTAAATTGATCATGACATAGCACTGTGGAAAAAAGAACCCAGAACGTACAAGCATGTCAAAGGCACAAAAGATGAGGCAGTAGATGCAGGGCCAGAGAGAAAGGGAACACACACAGACCGCATCATTTTAACATCTTCGCTGAAAAGCGCCACTGCAGCTTATGTGTTGGTGTCTTTATATTGACACACCTGTGCGCACGATATGCGAAGATGCCACTTCACCCCACGTACGGACAAAAATCAACCCTCGGAGATAGTTGGGTTGACATTTTGCTTCCACTTGCAGTTAAATTTGGTTTTATAGCCAAACCTTTGACAGTGCACACAGAATCAGATGCACTCTGAAACCATCCACTATACCATCGCTATACTTTCTACGTTAAACACACCCTTCCTTTGAAGTGAGATTCTCTGTCCCAGAGCATGCAAGCATTACGCTCACAACCTTGAAATATTAAAAGCCGCGTGCTGCCAAGATATCTCTGGGAATCCTCTGTTTGCTTTTTTTACTGCATTTTTTTTGGACTGTCACACGCTGGGTAGTGACCATCTGGATAAACCTTGCAGGATTTAGTAACATAACTAAATGACCAAAGAAGGTAAATCTAGCAGTGAAGTATTAGGTATGAGGTCAGACGAGTGACTGGCTTAACCCAAACAATCTGGCATTTTAAGAGTGAAGACACACTGGAAATGTGACTCTCATCCTGTCTGCGTGTGTTGCTAAGATATTAATCATCAAATGTTTTATATGACAAGTTGCTTTGTTTTTGTTGAGTGTGAGCTTAGGCCTTGGCAAGATGACAGTATGCCTTATGTCGATACTCTTTTTACATACTAGTTTTAATAGTTAATCGGAGGCCTTGTTCTGAATAGGGAGGTTGCTTTGCAAGAAAACTGAAACTCTGGATTGATTTGGATTGTGGTCTAAACTGGCCACATAAATAACCTTCAGTTACCATCAGGCTGTACAGAGTGCAGTATGAGCCTACTTGAATGTCCTTTTTGCTAAGCCATTGTCCGACTTCCTTCCATACAACTGTGCCATCCCTTTGAAGTGATGCTTACCCTCAGTCTGCCCTTTGATGTGCTCGCCTTGGCCTCTCTTGAACTCTTAACTCAGTGAATTTCTACACATACCATTGGGAGTTTAAGAACAGGGTGAATGGATAGGCATAAATGAAGGCCATCCCAGTATCGTTGTTACTCTAAGGGGCAACAAAGCATTCTTGAGGATTTTTAAGGAGTTCTGCAGTAGCCCGTGTCTTTTGTTGGTGGATTTTTGTCTTGCACAAGAGCCTCCTGCTGAGGTTTAGAAGGATTTCCCCAAACAGGTGCCCTTGCACCTAAAAAAAAAAAAAAAAACACCATTGTGCTTGTGAAGAGTAAGTGCCTTGCCTAGCACATTTTGCTTTTGACCAGAGAATTGTGTCAGAATATTTCTGTCTCTATTCATAAGATACCCTGCCCTGTTCCCAGCAAGTGATTTGGTTAACCACTGAGCAGCTCGTGGTGATTCTTTATGACTCATGCCAACATCTTTTTCCCTCATCACAGTAGGGGGGCTACCACTTTGTCTTTTTATACACCCAACAACAATAGAAAATGCTGCTGAGTTTTATTCCTCCTTTGACATCAATAGCATTTTAGAACTGTGCTGTTGAGGTGCGGCTTCTTTGCAGCCGAGCTGGCCTCTCTCTGCCTGAGGCTACAAATGATGCGTGCAGCATACCTCAATAGAGCTACACAGCTGAAGAACCTTCGCCCCGGTCCCCTCTTGTCTCCAGTCCCTTTCTCCCTTACTCTCTCGGCCAATTACCAATTCCCTTTTGAGATACAATGACATTGAGTTTTGACAGCTGAGGGTTTTTTTTTTTTTTTTTTTTTAAGTGGATTTTTTTTTTTTCCTCCCTTTTTTTTTTTTCTTCTTTCTTTTTTTTTTTTTAGGTTTTTTTTTTCGGGTTTTTTTTTTTTTTTTTTGGTTTTTTTTTTTTTTTTTTTTTTGTT
>VUQI01006182.1:6530-17901 GCA_015106735.1 Paratilapia polleni
AAAATAATTAATTTTTTTTTTAAATTTAAAAAAAAAATAAAAAAAAAAAAAAAAAAAAAAAAAAAAAAAAAGGCAAACTGTCAAAAACACACATTGTCCCCTGTGAGTTGAGATGATCTCACTCATCTTTTTTATCTCTTTTCCTCCAAAGATGGCTATTGATCTGGGTCAAAGGGAGCAGAGACAAATTGATTGAGAAATTCTAGTATGGCCAAAGAGGAAGGATTCCCACTAGACTTTCTGATTGCTGTTTGTCTCATATAGATCTCTCTCTCCATCAGGGGCCACTTACCATCTCACCACCACTGTCAAACATTATATTTTAGACACACTGATGCTCACACTCTCTTTTCTGAATGATGTGATGCCACTGATTTAGCTATATAAGCTTAAATAAATAATAAAGTAATAAAGAAGATGACACATTTTCAAGTTTTTTTAGGTTTGAGTGGAGAAGTTTGAACGTTATCTTGTGAAGTTGATGCTAAAAATAAATAAGTTATGCATTCAATCATAGTGAAATAATCACCAGAATTTTAGTTTGAAATGCTTTCCTTTCCTTTCCTTATCCTCAGGATGTATTGTCAGTAAGCTCCATGAAGGATGTTTACTTTGATCGTGTGTAAAAGTTGTTGAAAAGCCATTAACAACAACAACAACACTATCCACCATCCACTAGAGGGAGACATTCAGCTCTTTACAATCTACATCCACACACTTTGAGCACATGTAGGCTAGTATGGCAAACTCAGGCGGTCAGTTAACTTGCTGCTAGACTTGCGGTTTGCCTAACTGTGTTAGGGTAACTGCAAAGTTTTGGGATGCTGTGTAAAAAAAGACGAAGAAGAAGAAGAAGGTGCACCTGTTCAAATGCATTGTTGATGCTCATCACATGGCAGCAACAATGCATTTTGGCATCTAGGCACAAACTGCTGAAGTTCAAACCAAACATCAGAATGGAGGAGAAAGGTGACTTAAGTGACTTTGAATGTGGCATCGTTGTTGGTGCCAAGTGGGCTGGTCTGAGTATTTCAGAAACCGCTGATTTACTGGGATTTTCCCAAAGAACCATCTCTAGGGTTTACAATGGTCTGAAAAGAGAAAATATCCAGTGAGCAGCAGTTCTCTGGTAGAAAATGGCTTGTTGATGTCAGAGATCAGAGGAGAGTGGCCAGTCTGCTTCCAGCTGATGGGAAGGCGACAGTAACTCAAATAAGCACTTGTTACAACCAAGGTATGCAGAAGAGCATCACTCTGCACATGTCAACATGTCAAACCTTGACGCAGATGGGCTACAGCAGCAGAAGGCCACATGGGTGCCACTCCTGTCAGCTAAGAACAGGAAACTGAAGCTGTTATTCAGACAGGCTCACCAAAACTGGAAACATTGCCTGGTCTGAGTAGTCTCAATTTCTGCATTTGGATGACAGGTTCAAAATTTGGCGTAAAAAATATGAAAGCATGGATCCACCCTGCCTTGTATCAAACGTTCAGGCTGGTGCTGGTGGCGTAATGGTGTGGGGGATATTTTCTTGGCAAAATTTGGGTCCCTTAGTATCAACCAAGCATTGTTTAAATGCCTACCTGAGTATTGCTGCTGAACACGTCCATCCCTTCGTGACCACAGTGTACCTGTCTTCTGATGGCTGCTTCCAGCAGGATAGCGTGCCATGTCGCAAAGGTCATGTCAAAGTGGTTTATTGAACATGACAGTGAGTTCACTGTATTCAAATGGCCTCCACAGTCACCAGATCTCTATCCAATGCAGTACTGGTGGTGGAATGGGAGATTTGCATCATGGATGTACAGCTGACAAATTTGCAGCAACTGTGTGATCCTATCATGTCAATATGGACCAAAATCTCTGACGAATGTCTCTGGCACCTTCTTGAATCTGTGCCATGAATAATTAAAGGCATTAACTGAAAGCATTTTAGAACTGAGATCAATAGCTTTAGTTTCAACCCTTTGAGATCTAAGTCATAATCAATGATGACCCTAACCCTATGCTATCAGAATATGTCTTGTTCTTTTTGTTCAATTTCTCCAAAGTCTTAGCATTCACTGGAGAAAGAAAATAATCATTCTAACTGACACTCATCAAAAACTACATTATTTATATAGAAAAAAGTCCTTCTTGTTTGTCTCCGAAACATAGGGTCATGGTTGGGGTTGCAACTGATGATGACTTAGACCTCTGAGGGTTAAAGGTAAAGTGTTTTCCATTCTTGCTTGTCTTATGACTTCAGCGGGACAAAGGTTCCAGGCCTTTGTGGTCCTTTTCAGTTCATAATGCAGTAAATGTTTTCAGTAGGTGAGATATCTGGTAAACCAATTTAATACTCTTTTACAATGGAGTCATACTGGAAAATTAGTTTAGGCATTGTCTTGCTGAAATAAGCAAGGTCTTTCCTGAAAAAGATCTAGGTGACAGCACATGTTGCTCCAAAACCTGTATATATGGTTCAGCTTTCAGGGTTCCTTCATATGCATGTTCCACATGACATGCCACTATAGATGTCTCTCCTCTCTTCAGAAAGAAGAAAAAAAAAAGTTCATTTTGACAAATCTGATCACAGGGCAGCTTTCCACTCCATCTCACATCAGCTAATATGGGCTAAGGCTTTCCATATAGAGTTTTAACTTGCATTTTGAAAGCAGTGACAAACTATGTTCACTGACATGTTTATGAGAAATGTTCCTGAGCTCATGCAGGGATTTCTTCAACAGAAACCTGTCTGTTTTAATGCAGTGCCACCTGAGGGCACAAAGACAGCAGCCATTTACTGTTAGTTCTTAGTCCTTCCATGAAGAGATTTCTTGATATTCTCTGAATGTTGTTAAATGATATTACATACTATAGATTAAGTTTTTTGCAATGTTACCTTGAGAAACATTGTTAAATTGTTGAACTACTTGACCACGCAGTCTTTTGCTTAAATGTGAGTTTTACTGAATTTCATTGTTTTCAACCATGCACATGATGAACTAATTATGACAAGCAGACTTACTGTAGTATAGCAGGGCAGAGTGAAAATATATGTTAAAACAAGTATGTATCGTACATGCATACAAAAGCACACACAAACATTATGCACCCTAAAGTATAGGAAACACAGATAGCACATGCTCCACAAACACACACTATTACAGTATATAGTACAAGGTACTGACACTTATACTGTTCAGGCAACACACAATTATGTAAATGCACATTCATGAATATCATAGAAGGGAAGGGGGGATGAGTGAGACAGACTGAGTAAATACCTTTTTGGAGTAAAAAAGGGAAAGCTCTCCTCAGAGTGTTAATCCCTTTTGTTGTTATTGATGTTAATTGAAAGAAGGAGCTCTATAATACGGTCCCCAGCTGGGTGATTACTCAGCCCAAGCATAGCCTGGCACGATTCATAAACATTTCCAGGAAAAACTGAATTGCAGCTATTCATTGAACTATCATGCTTAATAAGGTGGCAAACCCCTCACTTCTGGTGAAGCACAGTGTTTATTTGAAGGCACTGAGCTGTTCAGCTGCAGGTGTTTGATAAACAGAGAATTTACACCAACAGAGGGAGCAAGAAAATGGAAGAAAAGAGAGAAAAGAGAGGAAACAAAGGGACTTACCCCTTTCTAGGACTGACCCATATTGTTACTGGCTTCAGGGTCAAGCAGAGTTCAGTGAGGGTTCATTGTCAGGTGACCCTCAAAGTCATCTCTGTAATTTTTGTAGTCCTAAGCTCTATTGAAGTCTAGTGGGGAAACATGGCACTCCATCAAGAGCAATGTAAGCACAGCAGTAGGTCCAGCTCATGTTTGATTTGCACGAGTGTGTGTGTGCCTGTGTGTCTGTGTGTGTGTGTGTGTGTGTGTGTGTGCGTGTGGGTGTGTGTGCATGATTATCACTCCAAAGGTTAAGATGCTTGAATCAATGACAATAAAACATAAACGTTGCAGTAAACGTTTGTTTTTAAAGCGCACCAGAAAAAAGAACATTTGAAATTTTGCAATGTGTGTCTCCTCCCATAAAATATGGTTATTTCCAACAATGATTATAAGTGTTGGACTTCCAGAATCATTCATCACATCATAGAGTCTCATTCTTCTTTAGAGGAGCCTTCCTAGCATGTGATTACCGCACAAAGATGGCAATGCAATTGTCTACATAGTTTAACTTTAATGACCTGCACTGATATCCGTTCTAAGGCTTATATTTCTGTGGGTGCAGCTTAATGCGCATCCACAAGGATCCTTATTTGGCTCTGGGGGGCCCTCAGTGTAAGATCAGCTCTGACCAGCTGTTCACAGGTTCTGTAGTGGAAATGGAAGGCATCTTCCACTGCAATTTTCACCTCATGGACCAAGCATGTGTCGCATATAGGGAAACTGGTACAGGGATTTCCCCCATTCAGTTCAAATCGTTTTCACAATTTCCTGCTTGTGTGTGTGTGTGTGTGTGTGTGTGCGCGTGTGTGCGTGTGAGTGTATACATGGGGTTGGTTTTAGAAATATTATCTGCCCCCTGCATGTGAAATAGTAAACTGGTCTCAAGTAATTTCAAGTTATATGATTTTTTTTTGTAAGAATATTAATAGCAAATGTTAAATAAATGACATGCTAAATAGCAGCAGGATGTATAAAGCTTGGCATAACTCATTCTCTGCATTACCTGTAGTGTTTACACCCTCTTGTGGTCAGACAGTGTACAGTTTGAAGGCTACAATGATTCTCAAGCTATGGCAGATAAGCACACATAAACACATGAAATGCAATGTACTGAGGGAAACTGCTAATGTGTGCCTGATGATCAGCAGTCAGTGGCAGGTCTCAACTTGCCCTCAGTTTGGCTCAAATATCAAAACCTCATCAATTCTGCATGTTCAACATTTAAATGCCAAAGGGGAAATGTTTTAAGTGATAAGTTTACACCAAGGACACATATCATGCATTATCACTAATCGCTAAATTGCACACGCTAATAATATGCACACATTGTGCAAGCATGCATAACATCTAAGCAGGTGCCTGTCATTCATCTTGTCAGCCTTTTCTGAGTACAGCAGCTCTAATTATACTACAATCACAGAATAATATTTTCTCCTTTGAAAACAAAATTACAGCCTCTCTTATTCACTCAGTGTGGAATGTGGCCTTAGCTCCAAGTGTGTGTGTGTGTGTGTCCGCATGTGCGTGCGTGCATGTGTGCGTGCATGAATATTTGTGCATGGAAGCTGGTATGCATGTATTAATGCCTTATGCTGTAAAACCAAGCACAGAAAGAAAGGCTGTCAGTCTTCAAACATTTGGCACAGACCCTAGATGTGTTTGCATCCTAATTAGGTTGATTGAAATGCAGTCTTGGATTATCACGTAAAGGTTTCCACTCATTAGACAGAGGTTGTTTGTCACAGAATAAAAAAAAATAAATTCCATTCTATCCTGTCTAATTATCATTTGAAGGAGGTAGAGAAACTGTGTACTTACGTTTTCATAAAAATAGGCACTGGTGGAGCTGTCTGAAGGAAAAACAGCAATCCAAATCTATACATGATGATCTAGTTAAAAAAAAAAAAACAATACAACAATAATACAATTAATTTCTTTACAGTACAGCTTCAAAAGACTTGTTTTAACAATTTAATTTAAAATTCAAATGGGATATTTACATCTTTAGTGTAATAATAATGCATTCATTCAAAGTGGAAATTTTCAGTTTACTCAGTCTGGTAGAAGAACTTCTTGAAATCAATAAGATAATAGAGTTTATCTGCAGCTCATCAAAGAAACTGAAAACACAACTAACTACAACCCACCTACAACCCAGCTACAAAGCTGGAATGTGTGTCTTGAAGCAGCATTTCTCCTCACCTCTCAAATGTGCAAAACCAATGTTTCACAGGAACAAAGAAAAATATCGAAACCTGTTTCACCACTGACAAACTAAGCCTGTCAGGGGTGCCGGTTCTATGTTTTAGCCACTAAAAGTGAAGTGGCAATGCTTTAAAAAAATGCAATCAATAGCAATTATTTATCAGTTTACTACATGGATGTGCAGTGAACAGAAAAACGAAACTATGTCAGTCTAACATACTGTTTCGATGCACTTGGGAAGCATCTCTGAGAGTTTGCTACATTTTTGTCTGTGGATTAAGACTCTTTCACATTATTCTACCTTTTAATGCAACCCCAGACCACTGACATTAAGATTGGAGCTCTACTGAGACCTTAAAGTATGTTTCAGGACTGCCTGTTATTCTTTTTGCTTAAGACAAGTCTTTATGACTCTGTCTATATGTTTGGGGTTTTTGTCTCATGCTGTAGAATGAACTTGGGAGCAGGTTTCATCTATGACCTAAACATCTTGTGTTTAAAATTTTAGCTTAGTACAGTCATAGAATACTATCAACAGAAATGACTTGAAACTATGGAACACCTTTTATTTTCTGAAGCTCTTTTTTTAAATTAACATACTGTTGATTTTGACTGAACCATTGTAAGTAATCCTTTGTGACAATACTCGGGCACTGACAGCACCCTGCATATGGGATACATTCAAACTAAAGATTTGACCATGGAGAGTGTCTGAGTCTGAAGTAGGCTTTTGCTCCATTTGATTCAGACATCCTTTCATAATTTGTAATCGGCTTAGTTTAACAATGTTTTCAATAACTAAAGACATCTAGCAGCTCTGTAAGTCACTGACTGATGGATCTGAGTGGGTAGCTCTTGGTAGTGAGGGACCTAAAGAATGTAAGACTGATTGGCACGATTTTTGAATAACTTCTGAGTGAAGTTGGTTTTCAGAACCTCTCGTTTCTGTCTCTTATTCCCCATTTTGTTCCCTCCCTCTCTGGGTCATTAAATAACTTTCCATGGAGGCTCCCAGCCACTGACTGTCAAGACTGACAGCCTTTCATTCTGTGCTTGGTTTTACAGCATAAGGCATTAATTAATACATGCATGCCATCTTCCATGCACAAACACGCACACAGACACACAAGCATACTGTACAGTACTCTTCTTCACAGCACCCCTTGCCAGTCATAAAGGAGCCTTTAACACCAAAGCCTTGTCTAATAAATGAGGCTTTGTGTTACAAAAAAAAAAACAAAAAACTGCACAGGTGAGCACTTCTAATGGGACTAGACTGGAAAGAACAGTGGCTTTAGCATTCACTCATGAAGACATGGATTGTGCTAAATAAGGGTAAGTCAGAGCCTATAGAGTCTCACCTATATGTGTTTGTGTGATAAATGACACATAATGGCTTTTGGGGGTGAGGAAAAGGTGGTTTTTGTATTTCTATATTATTTGTATATGTTTTTTGCATTTTACATTAGGTTTTTGTGTTGATAAACCATGTCACAGTCCTTTAAATGCATATTACTATGTATTACGACTATACTCTATATTAGTCATATGGTATTTCAAGCAATTTAAATTCTGTTCAGTGAGAGTATTTGATTTGAGCGCTACATGATCAACAACACAAACAGTGTTTAACAAAAAGAGCACAGTGCATGTCCTCTTGGCAAGTTGCACAAAGGAAATATTTCAATTACGTATTTCACATTACCACAAACTGAGGCACTGAAATCATTATCCAAGGCATTATCAACAAATGCACGTAAAAATCTTTTCTGTACTTTTCATTAACAGCTATCATGCCATTGCCTGTAGTTATCAGTTATTAGCATATAAGAAAGAACAGTTGGACAGTGAATGCAACAAAGAGGTATAAAATCAAAGTATTATATAATTCCCAACATGTCTTGCCAGAAAGTTTGGGTTATTTGTGAATGTAGTGAATAAACAGTTGAATTCATTTTAGAAAAGCCAAATTCTGATTATGTTTTTAAACAATATCATAACAATAGTACTACCGTGTTTCCAAACTGTTAAAAACTGAAGTAAAAACTTGCAATGACGAGCACATCATTTAAGCCTATAATTAACGGAAAACAGCACAGTCAGAAGTAAGAAATTGCAACTGTAAGCAGATGGGCTACAGCAGCAGAAGACCACACCAGGTGCCACTCTACTCAGTGAGGAACAGAAAATTGAGTCTAAAATTCACACAGCTCACCAAAATTGGACAACAGAAGACTGCAAAAACTTTGCCTGGTCTGATGAGTCTCAATTTTTGCTGCAACAGAACCCTACAATGGCAGGGTAAGAATTTGGCCTAAACAATTTGAAAGCATGGATCCATCCTGCTTTGTATCAACAGTTCAGGTTGCTGGTGGTGGTCTAATAGTTAAAGCCCCATATCACAAAGCTTAGACCATCTCAAACTGGTTTCTCAGACATGACAATACGTTTATCCGCATCAATGCAGATGTTGCACCAGTCCATCTGTCAATCTCCTGTCCTTCTTTTCCTTCCTTGTGAACAAGACCCAGAGATACTTGAACTTCTCCACTTGGGACAGCAACTCCCTTCCAACATGGAGAGAGCACACCACCATGGCCTCAGACTTGAAGGTGCTAATTCTCATCCCATCCTCTTCGCACTCAGATGCAAACCTACAAACCATCCCAGTGCAAGCTGGAGGTTGTTGTTAATGACGCTAACAGAACCACATCATCTGCAAAAAGCAGAGACAAAATCCTGAGACCACCGAACCCAACATCCTCCGCCCGTTGGCTGTACCTATAAATTCTGTACAAAAAAGTTATGAACAGAATAGGTGACAAAGAGCAGCCCTGGTGGAGTTCAACCCTCAACAGGAACAACAGTCCAGATACCCCATACTCCCTAAGGACCCCCAACAGAACATTCTGTGGGACATGGCTGAATGCCTTCTCCACAAACATGAAGACTGGCTGGGCAAACTCCCATGCACCCGTGAATATCCTTGAGAGGATAAAGAACTGGTCCAGTTTTCCATGACAAGGATGAAACCACATTGTTCCTCCTGAATCAGATTTTCGCCCAACGGATGGACTCTTCTCTCCCCCTAGTCCCCCTTCTTGAAAGAAAAAAAAAGAAAAAAAAAATCACCTTGCAGCACCTTGCCCAGGGAATTCAACAAGACCAGGTACTCTGAGCTGCCGCTCAGCACAAACAACAGTCATGACCTGTTCCCCGACCCAAAGGCGCAGTATAACCACCCTTGTGCCAACTGGGGAAAACCCCAACATACAGACTCCGAGCCAGGGGTATACACGTATACCCACCCCGATCGGCCATCTCTCACCAAGTGCAATTCCAGAATGAAATGCAGTTCAACCCCTCTCCAGGCAAACTGCTCCAAAACCCAACATGTGCATTGAGGTGAGCCCGACTATAGCTAGCCCATATCTCTCGGCCTCATGCACCAGCTCAGACTCCTTCCGACCAGAGGGATGACATTCCATGGGCAGCTGTTACCAAAGAAGTCTAGTTTCTAAGAGAGAGGTTAGTAAAACACAGTTGTAACTCAATAAATGAGACAGCAAAATGACAAACACTACATGAGCACATGCTGACACCATGAAACAGAAGCACACAATTTTCCACGAGACTATATACAATACAGGAGTGGTTGGATTTTTTGTACAGGAGTGTGTTAACTCTCAGTGTGGACTTAACAGTTTTTGTTCAGTTATTCATACAAAATCATTCACTCTTGGGAAATGCTAAATGCTGTGATACATATGTTAAAACTGCAGTAACCAATCATTTTAAGTGAACAAATTCTTCAGCGTAGTGGAGAATTTTGCCATCACTGATTTTTCCGATTTAAGGAAAAAGACAGATTTATTCTCAGTGTCTTATTTCCCCTCCCTTAGAGCTCTTTTTTGAGCGATGTTAAAGGTCTCATTTTTCCCCCTTCTGAATCTCCATACTTCCTTTATGTGGGATCTGTGGTGAAAGGCTCTTGCCAGGAGACTAATGGTCTGCCATTTACAGATAAAGGGCTTTTAGTTTTCTCAGCAATATGGAGAAAGTGACAATGTGGGAATGCCCACACAAAAATACTTTACTTTTCACACAATGACAGTTTTGTGGAAGAGTAACTGGATTAAAAGTGCTTTAATCCAGGGACTGGTTTTCTTGGTGTTGTCTATTTAATTATTTTTATTGATATTTATACAGTGTTACTTTTAGTAAATACATAATTAGACTGGAACAACAGAGACCTAAATAAGCACAGGCCTGATTTTTGGAATCTTGATCAACTGATTCACTGCTGATATGAGGCTTGAGGAGTGTAAAAAAAAAAAAAAAAATTTAAGAAATTAAGAAGCATTGGCATATATATGTGGTGTTGGGACTGTGTTTTCAGTCCCATTGCCACAGATGTATAAAATCAAGCAACTAGCCATGCAGTCTGCCTTTACAAACATTTTTGAAAGAATGGGTTGTTCTAACGAGCTCAATGAATTTGAGCATAGTACTGTAATAGGATGCCTCAGTGGCATGTGGTAACTTTTACAAAAAGGCAAGAAAGAGAGTTTAACAAGCTAAATTGAATCAGATTAAAACATGTCTTTCCATGATTGTGCTGCTAGTCTTTGATTGTTTTATATATGTTTAACTGCATGGATATCTTCACCTTTCTGCACTCTTTCCTACTTTAAGAACTGTAAAAAATATCACAGAATGGTTCATTTAGTAAAAGAAGAAATTAAATTCAGTTTTATTTATATTGCACCAAATCACAACAACAGTCACCTCAAGGCGCTTTATATTTTAGGGCAAAGACCCTCCAATATTAGACAGAAAACTCCAACAGTCAGACGACCCCCTATGAGCAAGCACTTGGCAACAGTGGGAAGGAAAAACTCCCTTTTAACAAGAACAAACCTCCGGCAGAACCAGTCTCAGGGAGGGGCAGCCACCTGCTGCAACTGGTTAGGTGTGAATGGAAACAGAAGAGAGCAGAGGGAGATAGGACAAAAGAGACACTATGGGAGAGAGACAGAGTTTAATAATAACTAATGATTAAATGCAAAGTGGTGTATAAACACATGTAGAGTGAAAGGAAGTGAAGAAGAGGAAGTGCTCAGTGCGTCATGGGAAGCCCCCAGCAGCCTAGGCCTATTGCAGCGTAATTGAGGGATGGTTCAGGGTCACCTGAAGCCCTAACTATAAGCTCTATCAAAAAGTTTTAAATCTTAAAAGTAGAGAGGGTGTCTGTCTCCCGAATCCAAACTGGGAGCTGGTTCCATAGGAGAGAGGCCTGAAAGCTGAAGGCTCTGCCTCCCATTCTACTTTTAAATACCCTAAGAACCACAAGTAAGCCTGCAGTTTGAGAGTGAAGTGCTCTATTGGGATAATATGGTACTATGAGGTCTTTAAGATATGATTATGATTACTATAATTATTTTATCTGAACTGAGCACTAACTCAGATAAAAAGTCTGAGAATTCAGATAAAATAATTATAG
>VUQI01006186.1:3309-30945 GCA_015106735.1 Paratilapia polleni
CATCCCACATTTAATCTCCATCAACTTGATTAGAGACTACACCCTAGCCTGTGGCATGGGGAAGCTGTTCTCACATCTTGTAAGGGTGGGGACACCACTGGCACAGCTGGGTACTGGCTGAATCTGTGTGTGTCATCAAAGCTGGACATTTGAAATTGAAGCAAAAAGACCACAGCACTCAGTAAGTGAATGAAAAGCTTGCTTGAATCTAGCAAGATTGTGTCCCTGGCTTTAGTATCAAATGCCAATATAAACCACTATGGTTTATAGCATTTCATTCCGTGTGTGAGTGTGTACACACACATGTGTATGGTGTTTGGGCAGCTGGAAGCCCTGGCACGGGACTCACATAATCACAGCTGGAGATACTGCAATCAACACATTTGCAGCTTCACAAGGTAACATACACAGACAGACAGACAAACACACATGCCCCCACATTATCTGATCAGTCAGGGCAGACGGGTGCGGCGTCTACGGTAAACAAAAGATAAGCAAAAGGCTGAAAAGTCTCCCTGTCTTCTCTGGAATACCATGACGCATGATAAACACATTCAAGCATCCAAATTACATGGTCAAAATGACTACATTAAATGTGGAGTTTTCCCAGAATGTTTAATGAAAGTCTGTGCTTTGAGCAACAGCAATTCCTTGTCTTACCTTGACCCATAAAGGCTCCATGCAGGGCATCTTTGGCAGTACCAAAGCCCAATTCCCTGCATACAACACTGGCTGCAGTTCTGTCCCACAGGTGATCTATGATAGTCCCCCATTTTCCGTCTCGGAGCACCTCCACACGTCCCTCTCCCAGTCTGGGGCCTGCCTTGAGACGCACAGGCTGTACATGGCAACAAAGGGAACAAAAGTCAGTTTACAAACATAACTGCATGATTGTGCTAATGTAGATATAACTTTATTAACCTTACCACAGCTGGATAAGGGGCTTGGGGTCTTCCTGAGGAGATGCGAGCAAATTGAGGTCCTGGTACACACTTGGCCACTGCATGTCTCCCATTCTTACAAGGGCTGGGACTACGGGGGATTGACAGCTGAGCATGGCACTCTGAGAGACTGTTCTCAGTGCCCATGCAGTGAACTTTTTCTACCCAAAATCCTTTCTTTTTTGCCATGAGGCTCAGTCTGGAAAGAAAAGAAAGTAAGCTGTAGGCAACATATCCTTAAAGCCACCGACAACTTGGTTTTAATTTGTTAGCATTTCTTAATGACATTAAATATTTTATTACATAATCATCAACAATCAATGTTGAAGTTCAGAAAAGGTTCGATATGGCGTAGTTTGACACTCAAAATCAAATAAAGCTAATCTTCTATAAAATTGCCAATTTTGAGATAAGGAAAATGGAGTGAAGATAGCTGTGTTTTTATTACCTTGTTGAGGGATCTACAACCTTGGTATCCCATATTTTCCTGTAAAAGAACAGAACAGAAATGGATGCAAATATTATCAGGTCTATCTATTTTCTGAGGTTTCATTTCACTCTTGATTCAAACTCATGAGCTTGGTGGTGGGGTGGGTTATAGATTAAAAAAAAAAATTTCTATGTGTGGGTGAACAACTTAATTTCTTTTTAATTTCACAATAGTCTGAGGGCTTCCAGTAAATCACAAGACAGTTCTTTGCCAATGCAATGCAGCTGTTAAGTTTAATCAAAACCCTCCTACAAAGTTACAGAAATAAAACCACACCAGGAATCAGTTACTATAACTATACACTCACGCACACCTGGCTGGGGTGAGCAATTTGCGTATCATCTGCTGTGATCAAATACAAGTGTTTCTAGCCCAGTAAATAGTAACAAATGCTTACACACTAACTTGCTTTTTACTAGAAAAGTACTCTTACTAGACTACTTGAAATGAATCATGCAGCTTTAAATATAACTTCTGCATATAAATCCAGAATGAGTTTTGCATGTGACTTTGCAATGACTGTAAAGTTAGATATATTGATAGCAGTGACTAGTACAGTTTAAGAATGTACAGTCCTTGTCCTTTTTCAGCAACCTCACTTTCCATCTCTCTTTATAGATTCAGTAGCATGTTTATGTTTAGTGTAACAGTATGTTCTGTACCCACCAACATAAAAATGTGTTCAACAAGAATGCGCTGGGTAATTTTTATATAAATTACACACTTTTACATTAAATAAACTAACACAGACCTTCTGAATAAAAGCTCTTGTGCAACAAGCAAAGCAGTCTAACGGAGATTTACGCAATGACTGCAGGATGTAAGCTATAAAGAGATGAAAAACTAACAAAAAAACAAAAACGAGATATTTTGATCTATGCTGTTAACCTCCAAAGCCACAGAGGGTAAAAAAAAAAGAAAAAAAAAGCATGACATCCAACATCTGTGAAGAACAACATTTCTGGAAAAAGAGTTTGAACAAGCACGATATACAAACAAAAACTCTGGTACTACACTGTGCTGAATGTCCAAGAAATGTAAGATCCAAACAGAGATTTATGCTCCAACTAGGCTGGCTGACTTGAGAGAGCGGTGGAGAAGAAAGCCTTCTGTTCTCTTGACAGACAGAGCACACATGCCAAACAGACCATACCAGGACATCCTCCAACCACTGCAAAGTACATGCACCATTACCAGCATTCACATCAATTACACCAAAACACTCACAGACATACACAGTATAATCGGACTGACATTTTCAAGCACCAGTTACTGATCAACAATGCTACATAACAGATAGAAAATTACTGATAGTTCTAGCTGGCTGATGGACAAAACAAGTGCATTTCATAAATCAGGACAAATAGCTTAAGTAATTTAGAGACTAATGCTGTGAATTTCTTCAGTCAGGACAAAAGGCCTATTTGTTGGGCTCCAATATGCACATATATACAGTTGGCTTTCATCAAAACACTTTATACAAACACACCCACATCAGTATCAATATCAGCTTTAAATATTATGTCATCAGCATGACACAAATGTGAAAAGCTTAAAAGGTCTCCAGTCTTTTATTTTCTTTGGTACACACACACTGAAGAAACTAAAACATACTCCAATTCTGATTTCAGTGGCATCCCCTTTTAAAGAAACAAACACATCTAAGGATGTTTGTATGAAAGTAAAGGCAGGTCAATATTTGTATTTCTGACATGAAACTCCAGACGTTCCTGGAACGTTATGAGGCACAAATCTTAAAAAAAACAAACTGAGGATGTTGGAATGAAGAAAATCATTGTCAGTGACATGATGTTATGCTGATGGTTGAGTGAAGTCATGGGCTGCTGACTTTACACTTTCCAGAATCACATAATAACTTGTTTCCTGATGCTATAAGTAGCCAGTGGGCAATGAGACCTCTTTGCTCTTAAGCTAAAAATATATTTTAAAAAATCCTTCATCAAAAACTATTTCAGTATTAATAATATGTTTTTATTTCAGCAATCATTTAACATGCGTTTTGAAATTTGCAGATATATCTAAAATCTTATATCAGTCCATTTCTCCGGCCCATTTGAAGCATAAATGTAAATTTGAAAAGCTAAATGCAGGGCTTAAATTACGAGCATCTGTAAAAGATTTTTGAGTTGCTTAAATAGGCCTGATACATAACTACATCATACAAAAATATATCAAACAAAACCCATAAAGGCATTATTTTAATTAATGTGCATAGCTTAAAATAAAGCCCTATATAATGTCATGTATCTTGTTGTAACTTGGAACTGGCTCATTGCATTGAAATTTAACACTTAAACTTTACAGTGTCTTCAATTACACTTGTAAAACATTTTAAAAGTGTCTACCATGTGGCTTTGTAGTACCATGAGATAGACTGCAAGAAGCACGTACATACTCATTTTCCCATGAGGCAAACATGTCTGTGACTTGTTTGTGACTTCACCACAGACAAATCACCTAACCATTTACCCTCTTCAGAAACCAACAGGACTACTACTTAAGCTATAAATGATACCTTCAGGTATTTCATTTAACTGAATTACAGCACTGTTTGCTATGTTCAAGCATCATCAAAAATCAAAAACCAAGCACAATGAAACCCATAAATGCATTGTTAAATACATAGAAACAAATAATGAAATGTAGCTAAAATATGAGGTAATATGAGCTGTATGAAAACATTTCTCTACAAGCTGTCTGAACAGACAGTGTTCATTTGTTTTTCACTTAGTGTGTGTCCAGAACTTGTTGTGGAAAAGAACAGAAGCTAATGATAGGAGTCTACACCTACTTGTTAAAAGACAAGCATTACATCATTACATCATTGTTTGAGTTTAATCAGCCTGGCATTGCTGAGGCTGATACAATCTTAGCTCATTTGTAGATGTTCATACACACACACACACACACACACATATATATATATATATAGCAAAGATCTATCTTAAAAGTGGACCTAACACTTGGCTAAAGAAATGTGAAAGAAGATTAAAAAAAAGATTAAAGGTATAATTCGTTGTAGAGAATATATAAACCAACATGAGATATTAAAGATTTTTAACCTATTTTCAGTGTCTATGATAAAACATCTTGCTTGTTAAACAGTGGCTAGACCCGAGTGAACTGATAAAAATGCTTGTGATTCAAGTCCATTTTAAAAGCCACCTTCCACAGTCTGTTCCAAGCCACAAAATAGCCACTGGCATGCACACAGAAATAAAAAGATGGGAAAATAAATTAGAGAGAAGAGCACTGAAGAAGATCACACAGACATCAGACAGGAAAACCAAATTTGGTCACCCAAAATGTCACCCAAAAGCCTGAAAATGATACGTTCATCATAAGAGAATTTAAGCTGAAACATAATTAAACATAAAATGCCGGTTAAGTTCCCAAATCACTATGGTGACAGAGGAAGACAGACAGCTGCTGACACAGCAGGCAGCGCTGCAAACTGCAGCTGTAATTGGCTATATTTCACACGAGCAAGCGAAAATCTGGCTCGTCTGACTGCTGCTCTCCGTCTTTCTCTCCATCACCTCGTCTCTTGTTACTCTCTTCCTCTGTCCTCGCCATCTCCGTCTTACTCTCTCTCACACACACAGCTATAATTGGGGGTGTTTTTTCACTCTCAGCAGAATCCCTGGAGATCTTTGGTCCTGACCAACTTGTAATTACGACATCTTTAGAGTTTTGTCCAAGTGACACAGGGAACTGAGAGGCATGGCAAGGTCTGGAATTTCTAAGAATGGACAGAGAAACTCGGGCAAGACGGCTTGACTTTGGTCAAACCGTGCAGTACAATCCTAAGCTTTTTTGGCAAGTGGTAAAGTGGAAGATGTTACATGAACACTTAACAATAGAAAGTGGCAATTTAAATCAAGTCAAAAGTGCAATCTTACATTTACCCGTAAGTCCAGCCTGAAAGAGAACAAACTTTTTTCCTGTTTTCTTCTGGTTGTTATTTTGTAACCTGATATTCATAACAACACATTCTGATTTTAGAAACCAAATCTGTGAAATAACTTGTGGATATAACTGGCAGCAAAGACATTCAGGCAAATGTACTTTAAGCAGCCTGAAGTCAAAAACATATGTTAAGAGGGAACAAATATGCTTCTGTGGAGACAGAAAACAGGTACAGATTTGGAAACAAACACATCATCATGGTTCAGACTAGTTTAGAGCCTGAGGCTTTAGCAAAACACCAGGTCATACCCAAGAAAGACAAACCCAGATGTGTCACAGCCACTTCCATGCCAGAGCCTTTTAATTTATACACACAATAAAAGAATTCAAGATATTGGCCTACATTATTTTAACTTTTTTACTGAACATTTAGATAAACAGTACTTTCCACTTTGTTGTGGCTTTTGTCAGAGACTAAAAGAGCAGGAGGAGCCATAACATCTTAAAAAAGGCAGTAAGCAGATTCCCCTGAAGATGTCAATACAAGCCCTTCAAGCTACAGCAGCTCTGTCCTCCTGTGTCATATCAGTCTTCTTGGTAAGCAGCCAAATCACCTATATTGCAGCCATACAAATCTGTCCATCTAATTCCCCAAAACAAGGACTTGTACTACTCATCTTCAATGCTTTGTACCTGTACAGTGAATCTATACTGCAAGAGAAAATCGAGAAGATGCATGAAAAGCACCACACCTGCAATGCGGGGAAGCTGTGCTTTAATAAATGATCCTGTACAGGCTGTGTACAGAGTCAGGCTGGGCTGTTAATCGACAGCTTATTCGGAGAGCCTTTTATTATTGAAGATATGATGCCATATGATTCCCTCCTCCAACAGTAGAATCTGGTTATAGCTTCACTGTGTTCCCAATAACACACAAGTTCAACGGAGATAGCGCAATTCAAGGGCAATGCAGAAATACTTTCAGAGTGACTGCACTTGAATAGTTTGTAAAGTCAATAAAAACTCAGAAAAGTCTATAAAACAAATAAGCTCCCCTTTAACAGTTACAGCCTTTCAGAAGCAAGAGGAATGTAGTACCTACAGTACAGAGCACATGTTGTGGTCTCTCGCCAGATGAGTCAGAGTAACCCCAGCCAATAGAGGAATGGAACAGCTAAACTGGGAATCACCTATAGATGGCAGGTCTCCATGAGCAAGATCCAATTGGGCTGGCCTTCCACAAAGGGTCAGACACTATTCATTCTTAAAATAGCACTGGAGTAGTCCTCTGCTAATGTGTGGTCCTACTGTGGTTTACGAGGCGAAACATCCCAAAAACCACTGTTGAGGTTTTTTCCAACAAAGAGGAAGTGTGCCAAAGGGGCAAAAAGAGACAACTAAATACAATGCCTTAAGCAAATGTCTCACCGGAACAGTAGCAGTATGCACGTTTATACTGAACCTCATAATTTTTGAAAGTGACAGTTCATCATATTGGAAAGCTTAAATGCTTTCATGTCGAGAGTTTAATGAGAAAGAAGTTCAACACCACTCTTCTGTCAGTTAGATACATGATAATTAGAATCAGGTGGCATGGTGATCCAATGGATAGCACTGTTGTCTCGCAGTGAGTAGGTTCTGGGTTATCTATGTGACGTTTTGATGTTCCCCCTGTCCTCGCCTTTGGTTTTATGTCAGTGCTCCATCTTCCACCCACAGTCAAAATACCGTACCCATGCATGTTAGGTTAATTGATTATTCTAAATTGTCTGTAGGTGTAGAGGTGTATTTTTCTATGTTAGCCCAGTGATGGACCTGTCTAGGGTGTACCCCCCTTGTACACTGTCAGCTGAGACAAACCCCCCTCCTGTCACGAATCAAACTATTGCCAATATTTTCTTTTGTCAATGTTGGTCATTTCATTGTGATATTGACACAATGGAGGCAAAACTGAGTAAAATGAAAAGCTTAGAATGCACTGACATGACATGCAAAGCTGCATGGTACACATTAAAAAGTTGTAATTTTCTGTTAGTCAATGACAAAGAAACGCAGTCTCCAACCCACCTATTATCTTAACTGCTTGTCCAATTAAGGGTCTCTGGGGGGCTGGAGCCTATCCCAGCTGCCATGGGGCGAGAGGTGAGGTACACCCCGGACAGGTTGGCAGTCTATCGCTGGGCTAACATGCACACATAACACATAGAGACAGACAACCGTTCACATTCACACCTGTGGCTTGTGAACTGTGGGTGGAAGCCAGAGAGAGCCCACGCAGGCACAGGGAGAACATGCAAGCTCCACATAGGGAGGTCCCAGCTGAATGGTCGATTCAAACCCAGGACCTTTTTGAGGTGAGGTGACAGAGCTTACTGTCTTGTTTATTTATCCTTTAATAAGTTATTTTCAGAGCTCTACTATATTTTTCCTTAATTTAGAGTGAGTTCCATTTAGAAAATGTTCTTGTACAGTTACTAAAATGAAATTAAATGCAGATAAATGGAGAGGTTTGCTTATTTTGTACGTGTTTCCATGCTCCTGAAGTAGTGCAGTAAAAAGGCATTATTTTTGGTAGATGTATCAAACTGGGAAGTCTATCAAAAAAAATCTAATTATACCCATAGTACACACATATACACATACACACTCACGTACACAGGCAGCAAGTCACACATACTTTTCCTGCGGTGGGGTGTAAAAGTGAAGAAATGCATGGCTTACTCAAGCCCGTAGAGGTTCCCCTGTGAGTAAGACAAGTCACTCCACACACACCCTCATCCTGCTCTCCGAAAGCAACCTCTGTCTCACACATAGTATCGATGGGACAGTTAAAGCACAATCAGCAGTGATATTGCTCCTCTGCATTGGAATCTAAAAGTTAAAGTAGAGCTGTTTGTCTGTGAGCTGCAGGCTGAAGATAGCATCAGAAGGGGAAAGGGAGTGAGAGAGGCAATGAGGTGTGGAGAGGTGATTTGCCTAGAGAGAGGCATAGAGAAAGGGCAGTAGAGAGGAGAGAGGGATCCCCTTTATCATTATCCTGAGGTTGAAGAAAGGAGGGGGGCATTGAGGGACATGGGGAAGAGCTGGCTGGGGGAGGAAGATAAGCCCAAAGCAAGACCTCTAACTGCAGTGCTGCTGCTGTTTTGTTTGTTTTTTTTCCCCATTCTTCACAATGTGTTTTTAGTCATTTAACAATCAGATGAATGGCACAGCATGTTGCCCTTCTGAACCACAGTCAACAGCCCAGTGTTTTGTAATCTAATAACCTGGCCTCATAAAAGTGAATTGTATTGCTGTCAGTGCTGCTAGTGAGAAAGATTCATACTCACTTGTATGTTCTGACATTGTGCTGAGTAGCCTCTGGAAAGCCAAGCATCCCGCACACAACCCGACTGCTATTGAGACTCCAGCCCTTGTCACAAACTTGCCTCCATCTCCCAGCATGCTTCACTTCCACCACACCCTCTGTTAAAAGGGTCTTCCTCTTGGTAGCCATGAGGATGGGACGAATACGGACCTCCTCAATTCGCACTTTACTGTGCCTCTTGGGGAATATGAATGTCACAACTACTATTACATATTTTTCTATGAATAATACAGAAATTTGCCAAACGTTAACTGCTGTACCTGATAGTGGTGGTGGTGGTGGTGGGGTCTCTGGAACCTGGGGATCTCATATGGATGACCATTCCCATAATATCCGTATCCTGGATTCCCACGGGTGTCCACAAGCCCCTGCCACTGGGGTGCAGGGCTACCATTAGGCCTTGCAGCAGTGGTGTGGCCTCTGCTTGCTGGCTGATTCCCCCCCCTACGCTCAGGGGTGCACACAACCCCCAAATCTTCAGAGTGTTTGCAGTCATTCACCCCCCAGCCGTTGTGTCTGCAGTCCTTCAAGGACTTCTCTAAGCCATCACAGCGTACATTATCCATCCATATTGGGCCTAGGAAAAGAATAAACAATACAAAATTTGTACACTTATGAAACTTCACTGTGATTGTGACTGATCAAGTGACATACTGGGCAATGCATCTACACACCAGCCGGAATCCATTGTTAAATACCTAACACTTGACTTTTACTGCTACGCTGATTTAGGGTTTCACCTTAGTGGCGTGTTTAGCAGTAGATACACGATATTTTACAAGGCAGAGTGCTGTAGATCCTGCTCCCTGAATCCACTCAACTCTTTAATTTGGATTTAAAAGCAGCAGTAAAGAATGTCCATAAACCATGGCAAGTGTTGCACAACTCTGGCAAGCAAATGCTGTCATTATTCTAAAACAAATGCCCTTTTTCGGCCCATATATTTGCTCTGCTGGTCTGCCAGGCAACCTTAACGAGATGTAGACTCCAATCCCACAACAAGTTATCTTTGTCAGTTTATGATGTTGGTTATTTTGGATGTCTTAATTACCGGCCTTTTCATGAAGCTATTCAGTTGTGAGCCAAGCACACTGTAGCATGGAAGTTTGAGAGGAAACAGGTTAGGTTAAATCGGTCCAAGACGGCTGCATGCCATTCCAAGACATCTTAAATGTTAATCTACACTCACCAGCCACTTTGTTAGGTATACCTTGCTAGTACTGGGCTGGACCCCCTTTTGCCTTCAGAACTGCATTCATTGTTCGTGGCACATATTCTAAAAGGTGCTGCAAATATTCCTCAGAGATTTTAAAGGGAGGGACATGATCAGCAACAATACTGTGGCATTTAAATGATGCTCAATTGGTACAAAGTGTGCTATGAAAATCCCCCACATCATAACACCACCACAACCAGCCTGAACTGTTGATACAAGGCAGGATAGATCCAAGCTTTCATATTCTTTATGCCAAATTCCGACCCTAACATCAGAAACTGAGACTAGTCAGACCAGGCAACCTTTTTTCCAATCTTCTATTGTCCAACTGAGCACATGCAAATTGTAGCCTAAGTTTCCTGTCCTTAGCTGACAGGAGTGGCACTCGGTCTGGTCTTCTGCTGCTGTAGCCCATCTGCTTCAAGGTTCGACATCTTATGGGTTCAGAGATGCACTTCTGGATACCTTGGTTGTAACCAGTGGTTATTTGAGTTCCTGTTAACTTCCCATCAGCTCAAAGCAGTCTGGCCATTGTCTTCTAACCTTTGGTATCAACAAGGCATTTTCGCCCACAGAACTGCCGCTCACCGGATTCTCTTTTTGACCATTCTCTGTAAACCCTAGAGATGGATGTGTGGGAAGATCCCAGCATATCAGCAGTTTCTGAAGACCAACAACCATGCCATGTTCAAAGCCACTGAAATCACCTTTTTTCCCCAACCTGACTCTTGGTTTGAACTTCAGCAGCTCCTCTTCACCATGTCTACATGCCTAAATGCATTGAGTTCCTGCCACGTGATTGGCTGATTAGATATTTGAGTCAAGGAGCAGCTGAACAAGCGTACCTAACAAACTGGCTGGTGAGTGTATATTGATCTAATGGGGGCTTTAAATTATTTGCAGGAAAGAGTGTGTAATTAAAATAAGTAATATGGTTATGCTGCAGTGAAGTGTGACAGTAAGTTAGCTGGCATAGACACTGAAAGTTCTGTGTAATGTCCGTGTTTAAATTAATTAGACCTATTTTCCTTCATGACATGTCAAAATGTCAAGGCCTGTCAGAGCTTGTTTTTCACATATAGAATCAGCCGTTTGGATTTGACTGACAAGACAAAAGTGACAACTGACCTTTCTTCGGTAAAAAATTCTGACTACCAAAGAAGACTTAATAGTAACTTGATATAGGGAGTGCTCTCACCCGCTCCTTCTCCATACTTTGCGCTGTGAGCCCACGTTATGCCACCCTCGAAACCCAGCTCGCGGCACACTACGTTGGCGAGCTTGATGTCCACTTCATCGTCGCAGACGGTCCCCCAGGTGTTGTTGTGCAGCACTTCCACGCGCCCTTCGTGCGCCTGTCGGGCGAAGTTGCCCGCCAAGCGCACCTTGAGGGCTGGTGCGCGAGACACTCTGCGCTGAGACGATGTAGTCCTCCGAGGTTCAGCACGAGCGGGACAGGAAAGGGACAGGAGCCCAAGGAAGAAGAGGCTCAAAAAGAGATTGCAGATCATCGCTGCCTGAGAGAAGGAGGTCTGTAGGTAAAATTTGGAAAACGTGATTTATTTTATTTTGCTTTTCTTAAATTGCACTATTCGAAATGTCCCGTGAAACAATTTAACTGGCTTGCCAGTCAAATAGTCAGTATAAAGCCAAAGGCCAGTATAATTAAAGAAATTGAGTTGAATTATAATGAGAATAGCTTATCAGCAGTCTAAAGCTCACCTTGAAATTAATAAAATATGATTATTTACGCATATTTTTTTTTAAATACCGGGGTATTACTGAGTATAAGCTATTGAGTAATTCCCTTAAACAGTCACACACCCAGCCAGCCGATAGTAGGCTATGAGAGGCCTGGATATTAAACAGACCAACGGTGACATCCTCTGGACAAAATCTTTTAGGTAGTTTACTCTTGGATGCTACCAGTGTGTTCTTTCCTGTTATCATATCAAGAAATGAATTACGCACTGAGACAGTTAACATTGCAGTGGTAACTTATCTGTTGGCAATCAGACGAGAGATACAGCCTGACTTGTTTTGTCGTCCCACATTTGGTTTCAGTCACTGCATAAATCTTACAGTGATGCAGTGGAAGCCAAAGTGAATAAAACAAGTACTTTCCACTCATGTCAAACACAGGCGTATAATTAGAGGTGCACTTTTGTATGAGCAGTTCACGTGAATAAACATTCCCCAAGGCTAACTAACCAGACAGAAACATGAGGCAGGTTTTAAGTGGACGTTAACAAGTGTCAAAGCTAAACAAGAACACAGTGGGGGAAACTGAAGCACTAAATCACTGAAGGCCACAGGAAAACGCTAAACACAAAATACACAAAAATGTTTGTGTACTGAGATTTACAAACCTCAGTGCATTGTATGGTATGAAGCAGCATGCATTTTATATATGATAACAGAACACTGCATAATAAAAACTTACAGAAAATGTAATTGGAAATGTTGAAATTTATGTAATTCTATAGCTGAATGACATAAAATGTATCCATCTCATGTTAAAGAAATTCTAATAGAGTAAAGCAACCTGTGCCTAAGTTTTATCCCTTAAAACACCTGTTACACTTACTGTCAGATGTGCTGAGTTAAAAATAAATTAACAATTGAGAAATCATGTAAAAATGAAAAAAACTTTTAATTAAAATAAAAGGAGAAGGTAAGATAAAGGATCACTCACCTGGCAGGCAGCAAATGTAGTGGTGGGTGTCACTTGCAAGGGGAAAGTGACTGAGTGAAGGAGTGTGTCTACTAAAGGCTTTCCTCAATCCTCCTTTCTTCCCTCCTCCCTATATCCCTCCCTGCCTCCCTCCTCCTGTGCACATTTCTGTCTGGGTCTCATTCTTTGGTACAAAAGTGTGGACTTACTTAAAATGCTTAAAATGTAAAGCTGTTTTATTTGAATAGCACCTAATTGTATGCATGATGCTCAGACAGCATTCCTGTAAAATTGGGCTTCTATCCACATAATTTCTCATTTTAAACTATGGCGCTTCTTCCTTCCTGACATTTGTATAACTGTGGATGAATACTCTTAAGCATGCTGAACATGTTCGGAGATAAAATATTGGATTGTCGTTCCTCATAGACAAATGAATCTGTAGGTAAATATTTCAGAAATTAGTTACCAACAACCACAAGTGTCATTAATTTCAGGTCATGTCATTTAATACTTTAGGAGAAATTGACTTTATACATCCAGAATCCTATTTTCATTTCTCAATCAAGTGTTTTGTTTTTTTTTTCCATCAGATTCTGTCCTTTCTGATGGCCTGAAGGTGCTTTACACAACTGTACCCTCACAACATTACACAACTTTAGCGTGAATATGTGTAAATGTAACCAGCAGGAAGGACTTTGGTTCCAGAATAGTTTCAAACATCAAGTTCCAAGTGTCTTAAAGAAGCTCCCTATACCACAGGGTAGATATTTCCTTGTTGAGATGGCCACAAACCACAAGCTCTAAAATAGGATCAGCCCCACCGTAGCCATGGTGAACGTGACTGATGAGAATATGCCATACCACCCCTGCCCAGGAGTGTGTTACTATAGTCTAACCTATCATCTTGGTGTAGAAAGCATAAAGCTTTAACTCATCAGTGTAGATCCAGAAAAAAAAATAAAATAAAGGAAAAAGTTCAGTTTATGGCTTTTAAGCACTTCATGCTCAGCCCTGATCCGGGTTTAGGTTTCTTCCAGATGTCCACTATAGGTCTACATGTTTAAAACCTGTTTATTTATTTCTTGAGTCATTTTAGGAAGATTGGGACAAATTTAGCTACATGGAAATTTTTAGCCTGGGGGTGTTGTGTTGATAAACCCTATTTCAGTTTTCAAGTAAACTTCGGTGGGCACCTTTTTTAAAGCAGCAAGGTTTATTCATAGACATGAAAATTTTCAGTTATAACAGGAGGGGTAGGAACCAAAACATCAAGCCCAACCGTAAAAACACTTAGCCGTATGCAGATTTCCAGCAGGGCGAAAAGGATTCACACGTTTCATACAGTGTGCGCGTGTAACCTTTGAAGCTGTAATTGAGATGTTTGTGTGCAGTAGAGATGGTGTGACTGGGTGGCAAGATGGTGGTCCCTCCCTGACTGGTAAACCCAAACAGGAAGAGCAGACCCCCTATTAGTGGGGCCAAACCAGAGGGATCTCCAAGGCCGACAGTGAGAGGAAAGAGACACATAAAAAAAGAAAAGCAAAAGGAAATAGTGGCTGCTAGGGTTAAAAAAATAAAACTCGCTGCTGTGTGTGACATCCTTTCATTAAAATTTATGATGCACTATTGCATATCAGACTAATTAGACTAGACTAGACAGGTGTCCCGACCTATGTGCCAATACTTTCATTGGGGGTGTGTGCTAGTGAGAGTGTGTTACAAGGCTCTCATAGGACTATGAATATTTGAGCAAAGCAGGTCTCTGTGGCAGCGCACTCTCTCTCTTCACCTCTCTAATTACACCGACCGAGCTGGCTCTGCCCTTACCCACAATCTGTGGAGGCATGAAATAAATACATGCTCTCCAACAATAAACAAGTGCCTTTTCAAATGACAGCACCTCCTCATGCTCACCCCCTCTGCCGTCTCTCCAGGCTTTCATAACGCTTTTACTTTTAGCTGGCGACAGGCGCCTATGCTCATAATGTATAGAGGATATGCTGTACAGGTTGTGGGGTTGAGAGTGCAGAAAGCTAAATATAGGCTGACTTCAGCATCTAAGGCCATGTTTGCATGGAATGAAAAATGGTAAGTACAATGATTTAAAAGTAGGTAAAATTTGACACTGTAGTTAAATCTAGTGTAAGATTGAAAATCATTTTCAGATATTCATACAGCCAAAAAGGCAATTTTAATGGGGTACTCCACACATGTAGTACTGCACATTCATATAATCAGGGGAATTAAAAAAAGGTCAGGATATCTTTAACTTGCAGTCAAAGAGTCCAAAAAATTACTTTTTCTAAAAAAAATGTCTTGATCTCAGTGAAAATCATCATGAGGTCAAGAAAAGATACAAAGGAGAATTCATAAGAACTTAGGAAATCTGACTTGTCTTGTTCTAGGCTACTTAATAATATGACAGATGGTGTTGATGTGGGTCTGCTGTGTTGAAACTACAGTGTCCCAAAGATGGACTGAAAAAAAAAAAAGGCACGTTTCAATTACCTCACCTTGAGAGTTGTCATTGTTTTGTTTTAATCAGGCTGTATGAATGTGGACAACCCTGTGAAAAATATCACTTTATTACTGAGGCTGAAGCTTATCAGTCACAGCAATGAAAATCATATTTTGTCTTCCAGCTGAAGAGGTGATCTATTTTAACTATGCATTTTTCAAAGATTAGAGCATCTCTAAAATATAATTATTGATAATCTAAACACTGGGAATACAGCAATTCCCTAAACAAGTACATAATCAATGCAAACTGAGTTATAAGACAACCTTCACACTGACAATTTTAATATAACAAATTATTTTTGTATACAGATGACTTTTCTACACCGACATTACAAAGTGCTTTCACACAGGGCAACAGCTTCATAACTTCATGACTTCACTCAGTTAGGATCCTAGTATGGGTGAAGCTCCAAAAACTGGGTACTACATTCCCATTCTGTTTGTGACACAACATTTCCCTGAGTAGGTCTTTAGCCAAAGCTGATATAATCCCTCCGACTTTGTCAGAGTTACTTTGAAACCTCTTGAATCCGTTACACAACTGTTTCTGCAGCCTGAGTAGTGCTCATTCTAATAAGTAAACTAAACTTTGGACACATAATGAGCCATTTTCATTTTGCAGTTTGTCACAGTCATTTTTTGGTGTTATCAGGCCTCAGTTCCTCTATTAAAATTGGCATCTGTTATACAGTGGTTGTTTTCCCCACAATTCCTCAGGGCAGTTTCCATCTCCCATTGGTCTGAGAGGTCACATGTTCCCTAATGAATCTGATGTTCGCTATACAAATGTGATGAGAGGTTTACCATATTCTTCCCATACCAGCATGGTCTGCTTTGGTTTACCATGTCAGGATTTTGAGCAACAGGAATGACCTAAAGCAACATCTTGGTTTCTAGAGATCAAATAGACACAAAGTATGGTTACACTGGTGTCCGTACTTCAGTGCAAATCTTTCAAGTGCAAGTCTGCCACCTTGTGGAAGGCAGTAAGTACATACCTCAGGCATTACCCCCCCAACCCCCCACCGATTTATGTCATTACTCATGTAGACACTTGGTGGATTAGGTGGTTCAAATTACTTTATTAAATATAAAAGACACTTTTTTCTTTTTTGTGGTACAGATTAGCCAGTTTGCAGTGCTCTGGTTATAAATGTGTATAGTATAATTAGAAACACATTTTCCTGAAATAGCTTGAAACAAGGTAAAGAAACTAAAAACACTCTAAACAAGCATTAAAAGGAAATTCTGTCCAATTTGAAATATTTATACAATGCAATTAAAATATTCTATAGTGTAAAGACAATTGAGTCTACAAAATTAAATGCACTGTGAAACCATAGTTAACAGCACAGGTGTAAAAAAAAAAAAAAAAAAAAAAAAAAAAAAAGGAAAAAAAAAAAAAAAGACATTCTTTGTGTCATATTCGTGGTTAGGGAAGGATTGCAAGTAGCAAGATATTATTAACAGATCTGTGACACGTGAAATGTTCCTGAACAATCAATTCACAGGGAGTGAGTCACTTACGCTCAAGCTGACTTCCATGAACAGATATCTTTTCATTTTTCTAGTTATCTCGTCATGTGAGTTGAAAGTTGTTTTCCTAGTCAAAGTATGTAAGATTGGCTGAAAACTAAACCTTGAACTGAAAGTATAGGGGAGACCGGGGGCAAATGTAACAAGGGGCAATTGTAACACACTGAATACTTCAAAGCAGAAACAAGCTGGCGTGATTACGCTTACTCTGCACATGCTCACTAGGACTCTCTCTGCCTGTGCAAGAAGTGCAGAGTTACTTCAGTTCTGCAGAAATTCTCAGGGCCAAAATTGATTTTAACATAAGAAAGTATGTTTTTGGATCTACAGTATTTTCCTTCTGCTGCCTAAAGTTTAGATGACCGTAAATTTAAACTGGCATCAATTTTATCCCTAGGTCATCTGGTAAAAATGAACATGAAAAACCCATGCTAATATAGGTTTTGCTAGCTAGAATACAAGATTATAGCAACATGCCATACTGGGGGAAATTGTAACAGAATTGCAGGTGCCTTGTTTGTCTGTTTTGATGACATATTTCACTGTTAGAAAATGGGCATATACTAAGAGGGATTACAAATGCAACAAAGTAGTATTTTCAGATATTTTGCAATTCTTGCAGCGTTCATTCCAGCTATCAGCATGCTGATCACCTGATCCCTGCTTGCCTATGGCAGTCGCGGCATTGGGTTAGGGTTAGTGTCTTGTATCGGACTACCGATCGCTCATTGTGGACACAGCAACTTGGCCTTGCAACACTGTTCACGGGAAATGAGCTAATAATCCCTTTTTCATTACTCTTAATTGTTTTGCTATATTTATTTGTATGTATGAAAGATTTTACATCACTACTTTTTGTGTTTTTAATGCCTTTTAGTATATTTTTACTAAATTTAAATTTAAAATGACATTTAAAAATAAAAATCTTTTTGTATAAAACAGTGCCTACCTATTGGCAGAAAATATGAAGAAACTATCAGTTTGTAGGTATATATATCACGCATTACAGTACAGTGGATTCAGAAAGTATTCAGACCCCCTTCACTTGTTTCAATTTTGTTATGTTGCAGCCTGATGCTACAATCATTTAAACATTTTTTTCTCATTAATCTACACTCAGTACGCCATAATGACGAATTGAAAACAGAATTTTAGGATTTTTTGTAAATTTATTAAAAAGAAAAAACTGAAATATCAGATTTACATAAATATTCAGACCTTTTGTAAAAATGGAAAGTATATAATCTAAACATTTGTAGTTACATTATTAGATACAACTACAATAAGGTGATTACTATGAAGATTGCTTCTGTTTAAGATATAGTTGGTTAATATGATGTATTTTTTTCAGTGTTACAATTTCCTGCATCTACTGTTAGAATTGCCCCCGCCAAGGGGCAGTTGTAACACTCTGACTTATTGCATAAAAAAGAATATTGTAGTCTTGATCAGTTGTACTATTTGTTAGTGCACTTATATATTCCTTTTCTCAAAAAATGACTAGTGTATTTCAAGTAGTCTATGAGTTATAAGGGAAATTCAAAAAATGTTACAATTTCCCCCAGTCTCCCCTACTTCTACAGTAAATAGCAAAGAAGTGAGTGAGTTGATGAATAAGCAATTTTAGGAACCTACAGCTGTCGTGTGATGACTTGGCCACTGGACAACAGCCAGTGTTTCGGGTTTTCAGATGTTTCAAGTGGATATCCAGATTACCAACTTGACTGAGTAGTAAAGCCACTATTGTATGTCAGTAACTTTTGCCTACTCGCTCCTGTAGTTTGTGTTTTGTCCCGTTTGTTGATCATGGTCTTTTTCCCCATCTTCTCTTTCCCCTCATCCCCCAACCAACTGCCCCTCCCTAAGCCTGGTTCTGCCAGAGGTCTCTTCCTATTAATGTTATGATTTGTGGAGTGAGGACCCAAAATGCAGACTCATAGCTCAGAGTAAAGAACAAAAGACGAACCTTTACTAAGGCGAGGCAGGGAATCCAACAAGCAGCAGTAACACAAAGTCCAAAGAGCCAAACAGGGGAGAAACATGCAGGGAGACAAAAGGGGACAGTACGACACAACAAGGAACACAAGCAGACTGAGGGTTCAAATACACAAGAGGTAATCAGGGAGATGGGAAACAAGACACAGCTGAAACTAATAAAGGGTAACAAGACAGGGGAAGCAAAACTAAATACAACCCACGCGAGACAAGAGACTATCAAAATAAAACAGGAAATAACAAAACACAGAGACGGAAGCTTAAGAACCAGACACAGGGGAGGCAGGAACAACTGAGACGAGGAATATAACAAACTACAACCATGGACAGAAACTAAAAAGCAAAACTAATTGAACTCCAAATGCCAGATTATTACAAATAACAAAACTCATCCTGCAAAAGGAACAAAACAAAAGCTCAGAAACAATACATGACAAGCAAACCAAGAATGGACAGAGAATAATAAATAAAACTGGAAAAACCACAACTCAACACACTGGGTCAAAACCTAGGACCATGACAGTTAAAAGGGAGTTCTTCCTCCCCACAGTTCCAATTTTCACCTCACAGTGGTTCTCTCTTGGATTTTTGCAGGTGAACTGAATCAGATCAACTGTGTCTTAAAAAAGAGTCAGTTTGCCCATTCTTGTCACGTATTCACCTGCCACTGTAACCTCCATCTTTTCTTACTGTTCTCTGCATGATTGACACACCATTTCCTGTTTAACATTATTTTATTTTTAAGAATATTATGTTAAGCAATGTGGGTATGGTCTGCTAAAATGCTGAATTTTTATTTTTTATTTTTTTTGACATCCAATCAAATTCTGATAAACACATTTAAAAATAAAATATGCCTCCACAAGTAGACAAATGAACAACAGCAACAGAGTTAAGAAGGGTTTAGGTGAGAATCAGACAAACATGAATGCTCAGAGTAAATCCAAAAATGAGAGTAGATGGGGAGACAGTCCAGAAAGGAGCGTTTAAGGTAAATGCTGCCATGTGTTAAGCTGCTGTGCAGTTAAACTGCATATCTGCTACTTCCATTCATATTCATTACCCTAAGCTGCTTTTGCTCACATACCTGCAAATGGAACTATAATGATTTTCTCATTATGCCTGGTGCATGTGTGAAAGGTGCTTTCTGAGGTGCATACATCCACAAAATAAGAAAAGAATTGCACATTTATGAGAAAACTAAATTAATACAGATATCTAGGCTGTCAGATAAATAGGACTGTGAGTGAGAAGCCAACAATAACTCAAAAACTGCAAATCCTAGCAGGAGATATAGAAAAGGTTAAAATCTCAGAGTGATGAATGCAGCAAGTTCTCTTCTTCCTTCATAACAATGCAGTCACAAATGGGGTATCCACTACGGAAGTGTTTGGCTTGCTGTGCACCACCTGCGCTGAATATATGAATTCCTCCTGAAATACAAGCTGCTGCATGCAGGCATCCAAGTCAGGATGCTCTCTGACAGCCAGCAGTCAAAATATTGTGTGACACGTGACTGCAGCTTTTGTCTGGAAATGGGAGAGAAATGACCATTTCAGCAAAAGCTGTGAGGTGTGAGGGTGAAACATGCTGGTATGGGAGTGTGGGGGTGTACAGCTCTCTGACGGACACATAGGGGCACTGAACTGATTATTGCAATGTTTAGTTTCTGTGTTTTGCACATTTCCTGAAAGGTTACCAAAATGACAGAATAGAGGAAGCTGTGGCTCAGGAGGTTGAGTGGGTCATCTACTGATCTGAAGGTTGGTGATTCCCAACTCCTCCAGTCCTGGAATTGAAGTATCCTTCAAGATACTGAACCCTGAGTTGCCCCCGATGTGTTCATCAGAGTGTGTGTGCGTTTGCATGCATGAATGTTAGATAAAAACTGCTTGTATTAATGTGTGTGTGAATGGATGAATGAGACTCGTAGTAGAAAGCCCTTTGAGTGCTCAAATACAGTAGAAAAGCGCTATATAAGTACCAGTCCATTTACATTTCCCTCTTCACTGTGGTGATACGCATCCATGCAGGTCATTTTAGCTTTAGGTTCAGGTTTGAGATGCCTTCTTCTGGAGATTTTTTACTCTTCCCTTTCATTGTGAATAGTTTCTTAGGAATTTAGGAGAAAGTAGCTCTAGAGGTTTGTGGATAAGACTGACATTCACGCTCAGTGAATTATCTAAATGGTAAATGACTGGTACATATATATAGAGCTTTTCTACTGTATTTGAGCAATCAAAGTACTTTCTACTATAAGTCTCATTAATCCACTCACACAAGCACTTTCTTCTAAGCCATCCATTCACACACACACCAGCGGCAACTTAGGGTTCATCTTGCCCAAGAACACATTGACATGCAGATCAGGGGAGCCAGGGATCAAACCACTGACCTTCTAATTAGTAGACAAACCACTCTACCTCCTGAGCCACAGCTGCCCCATCTGAAGTCAGGCTACAGTGGCAGCAGGGTATTCCAGACATCCTTCTCCCCAGCCACACTTTCCAGTTCTTCCTGGGGGATCCCGAGGCATTCCCAGGCCAGATGAGGTATATAATCTCTCTAGTGGATTCTGGGTCTACCCCGGGTTCTCCTCCCAATTCAATTCAATTCAATTCAATTCAATTCAATTCAATTCAATTCAATTCAATTTTATTTATATAGCACCAAATCACAACAACAGTCACCTCAAGGCGCTTTATATTTTAGGGTAAAGACCCTACAGTATTAGACAGAAAACCCCTGCAGTAAGACGACCCCCTATGAGCAACAGTGGGAAGGAAAAACTCCCTTTTAACAGGAAGAAACCAGAACTAGGCTCAGGGAGGGGCAGCCATCTGGCGCGACCGGATGGGGGTGAAGAGAAACAGAAGGGAGCAGAGGGAGACAGGACAAAAGACACACTATGGGACAGAGACAGAATTTAATAATAACTAATGATTAAATGCAAGTGGTGTATAAACACATGGAGAGTGAAAGAAAGTGAGGAAGAGGAAGTGCTCAGTGCATCATGGGAAGCCCCCAGCAGCCTAGGCCTATTGCAGCTTAACTAAGGGATGGTTCAGGGTCACCTGATCCAGCCCTAACTATAAGCTCTATCAAAAAGGAAAGTTTTAAGCCTAATTTTAAAAGTAGAGAGGGCGTCTGTCTCCCGAACTTACTGTACCTTAAACTATGAGACTTACTTACTTAAAGTTAATTTACCTCTGCAAATACACAATTGTACCTCCCAAGTTTTTTCTAGTTATACAGAATTTAATGTTGTGTTTAAAATTTCCATATTATACATGGTTTTCTACCTTCAAGTGTATGTTTTTCATCAATTTATCCATAATAAAGGCACCCAAATATACTGTGGTATATCTGCTGAATGATAACTATTCAGCAAATACATCCTCTCCCAGTTGTTACTGAAACCTTCACACAAGGGGTCTAACTGTTTTGTTGTCCCTGATGTACAGAGCACAATGTGCATCCTCTTTAATGAAGGACACTCTAGATAAGCCACTAATTAAATATAATTATTTCTCTGAAAACCAGCAATTATTCTGACCGAATTAAATAAAATCAGCCCCAAGAGGAATCACTTTCATTTGAAGATAGATACATTTTCATATAAGGCAGTTCTGCTCATCTCATCTGCATCTGCCACACAGAGCGTCTCATTAAGCTCAGGTGGGCTTCTGCCTCACTTTGTCAGTCAAGATAAACTCTTTCACTGACTTCACTGCCATACACAGTACTCAAACCATTTAGTAGCCAGGGCACCATAAAGCTTAATACCATGTAGATACCCATCTGCATGATATTTCTGTCTGATAAAATGGTCACTGTGTTAAATCAAACAGTTGCAGAGTCCTGAATTTTTGTCTTGACTTGGCAGAATGACACAACTTCAAGGACCTACTTGATGTCACTGGAGAGAAGTTGATGGCACACAAAGCACAGTATGGACACTGTCCTTTGGCCTCTTTCACTTTGATATCTTTGCAGTTGGCCAAGGAAGTCCTGTTGTCCTTGGTCCTGTTGGTCATTGGCATGAAATGCATTGTGGACGCTGTCATATAAGACAGGGTAATATTTTTATCAGGACAATGAGGTACTATGATACAATACGATAAGATAAGAAATGCTTTATTTATCCCGTTTCATTTGAATTTCATTTGTCACAGCAGTTGAAATAATAATAATTATTATTAGTAGTAGTAGTTATAGTATTAGTAGTAGTTGTTGTAGTAGAATAGCAATAGACTAATAGTAGAAAAGAGCATCAGCAATAATAGTAACAGCAGCAATGATAGTTATTTACTAGATTACCAGTCTGGTAATATATTTGTTTTTTATTTGTTTTGTCTCATAATAAATGTTCAACTCACACCCCAGTCACACCTTGTCCTTGTCATGTCAGTGGATTTCTGACATCCACCAGAGTAAACCTTTCCTCTTCCATTAACTATAGTGTCAACTAAACAAGACATCGGTATACCACTGGAGCAGTGAGTAGGAACAGAATCTGCACATTTTAGTAAAATTGAACTTTTGGGGGAATATTATTTGGACTTGTATTTGGGTTATTTGGAATTGCATGCTAAGGATATTTGCTTTGACTGGGAGTAGTTTTATATTGTATCTGTATCGTGTACCAATGCACCAACTTATATTGAACTTCCCTGTGTTGCATTGTCACTTTGATTGTGGGATGACTGCTTGCATTTTGTTTTGGGGTTCACATTTAAGTGGAGTCGTGGGAGAGTATATGGAGCTCTGATTCAAGTTTCCATGTGGGAAATACAGCTCCACTACACTACGCTTTTTGGGTTATGCTATTATGTTTCTCATATTTTTTTTAGAGTACAAAACATATTCATACGACAGGCTCTTGTCTTAAAACCTGTCTGAAAACCCTTTGTATATAATACCAACAGTGACGTGTATGGTGGAACAAAGGCATTAATATGTGATAGCTTTGCATCTACAAGTACAGATAGTGTCTGACACTTGAAAGGCTTCTACCTACAGTGGTGAAGGCTGTCAAACACATTCACAGTCTGGTGTCATTTCTGACATTGTATCACTGGAGCTGCCTCTTGGTTCAGGATGCAACGTCTGTTGTGTTGCTTAATTTAGATGTGGAGATTGATGTAAGACTTTAGCTAAATACAAGGAAAAGATATGAAGAATGACTGTTGTTTTATTAAGGTCACACAGTTATAGAATAAAATAGAGAATGGTAAAAGGTAAAAGGCAAAAGTGTTTTCAAAGAGCATCTATTGTAAAGCATGGCTGTTGTGGTAAAGGTTCTTAATAGCTTAACCCACCTGACATGTTATGTGAGCCCATCTGCACTGCCCAACCCACAAATGTATACATTATTTAACCACCTGAACATGACTCTACCCCCACCGTAGGGTTCTTTAACCACTGTCACATTTCTTTTTCAACAACTGCATCAACTGTATTCAGTTGTCTTTCTTTTCTACCTTCAACTGTCTTTTTATAGTGTAATATAGTATTAAGTTCACAGGAGCACAACATAGGAGATGCAATAATGTTGCTGCAGTTCAAGGAATAATTAATAATACAAAAATTATTACTTACAAAAAACTAAAATAAATGAAGGAGATGGAAGCACTGGCAAAAACAAACAAAAGAGGGAGAAGGCCTTTTAACCAGTCATATTGGATTCAGGCTTCTCCCCAAAACTAATAAACTAAACTAATGACACCAGCACTCAGAATAAACCAGAGAGAGAGAGGAGGTTAATAAGGATTATGATGAAATAATAACTGAGGGGTGAATGTGCAGGTGGACCGAGGCATGTGTAACACCTTCACCCCTAAGAGTTGAATAATGGGGGTGTATAACCCTTATTCAACACCACATAGAGAGTGACATTGTGTCAGTTAAAATATTGTCCTTTTCTCTGAAATGCTTCATTTCAGTATTGAAGAACTGTGAAAACAACACGCAATGCATCAGAAGCTGATTTGCATTATCCATTTGATAAATGAAGCCAGGAGGCTTGTGGAGAATGTAGACAGTGATTGGACAGGTGAGGTCAAGGTAAACTTCCGAGAGCTTAAGTGCCAAAATCAATGCAATAGCCTCTTTTGAGGGCCTCAAAAGTTTTAAACAGGGTTTTTGCTTGTTTCTCACAATAGTCTACATAAATGGCCTTTTTAAGTAACATGACCTTGAATACTATAAGGGTTTGATCAAAGTACAGCGCACAACATTCACATTTAAATTATTTTCACAAATACATCAGACAGCAATTTGTTAAGGTTGACAACAACCATTCCTATATTATGTCATTTACTTGATTAGTTTTGTTGCATAAGCCAATGAGGACAAGCATAATCTCATGCATTTTGTATATCATCAAGGGGTTACAGAAAATTAAAGCAATTATATTTACTCTACTGCATCAGTGAGAAGAGGTTAAAACATGTCGTGAGAGAAGTGAGCAGAGCCTGGAGACAGAGCTAAATATTTCACTTGCTAAATGTCCTGACTCTCAAGGTCTGAAAGTCACAGTGGTCCTCACAAAGATATGTATAGGTGAATATGCTGTATCCACTCATATTTAAGACCTGTCCTACTCTAACTCACAGTAGGAAAAGTAAGATGTCACTCACAGCTTGTAAAGCCTTGCTGTATGGGGGAAAAGGTAGAACCAGTCCATCTGTAAAAAAGAAAAAAATCTGCCTAAGTGTGCTTGTATGCCACATTATTATGCTACAACTTTGAGGCTTCCAGTGCCATAACAGTCACGTAAAATCAGCATTACTGAATTATACTTCAATTATGTGATTCCAGTCTGTAGATGTATAAGTAGCTAATCACTTGATTTTTGTTGCCTATAAACATTTGGTTCATTCCCTGATTAGAACTGATTTGATGAGGTACAAATGAATAAACCACATCCATGTATGTCACAGTGTGAGTCACCGTAATCAGTAGCAACCTAAACCAGAGCAGGATGTGTACAGAATAAACTTTATACCCTTAGGCGTGCCTTCATAACATGTCTGTGTTTATTCTATATATGGCAGCAACACTAAGGCCTGCAGCAAAATTGTGCTTGAATGTGTCATATGTCCTGACAAGCTTGCAAACATCTTTTGCTTGCAATGACTACCATTCTTACACATCGCCTACTCCACAAAGTCATGTATTCCTAAAGTGACATTCATGTACTATATATGGCTAGTTCTCATGCACCTTACATGAGCCTTTTAATGTATCTTTCTGTGCATATGAGATTTAAAAAAAAAAAAAAGAAAAAAAATAGCTTGTCCATGTGTTAACAAGTGTGAAAAATATCACTCCCCCATACCTGATGCCTCAAATCCAGATCAGTTCACCAGATCTTCATCTAAATTTAATTCACAAGTATTTTCAGATTGTTTCTGTAAAACACAGAAAAGGATGTCTTGGGATTGAGACATCGTGCCCCTGCACCCATTACAGGATGTTTTATTTAGCCTCTAATTTCTCCTCAGTGTCTTAACATCTTGGAATATGTTAAGCCAGTCAAGCCACAGCTGAACCACATGTGGGCGCAGAGAATTGAAAATAGACAAGTCTGTATTTAGATATGTAAAAGAGAGAGGGAAATATGGGTAAGCTACAGAAAAGAAGCACTGTGAAGGATAGGGAAAGCAATGTAAACTTCAGTGTGGGTTCAAATTTAAACTTCATCTCTTTTTGGGTCTGGCTTCAAAAGAAATCTAAAACAAGCTTCATTATGAAGCTGTTATAGCAGCGTGTTAACTTTCTTCACCACCGAGGTGCTAACTTTATCTGGGACTCATTGGTGCTTGGTGGGTAGCTTTATCCTATTCCTGGGTAGGTACACTTTGCTGTAGGTCCAGAAGGACTTAAGTGGAGTGCAGTGACCATAACAAAAGTGATTACACTTAATTGCAACTTTACTTTAAAAAAACAAAACAAAAAAAAAACATGTATTTTAAAAAGAAAATCAGAAAAAAAACAAGAATTACAGTTAATAATTAATTACTGTGTAGATCACTACAACTGGAGCAAATTTGCATCCTATATGCTGCTTGGTAGCGTAATCCAAAATAATATAGCATCATTATTTAGCATAATATATTCATAAGAACCTCTCCCATCAGGCCAGCAACTCACTCCTGACCTAGGGTGGGCAGTACACACTTTTCTGGCTGAGAACCATGGGCTTTGCCTTGGAGGTGCCAATTCTCACTTCACACTTGTGTGCAAACTGCCCCACTATAAGCTGGAGGCCATGGCCCCTCCACCCCAAGGCTACGCCTAGAAATTCTGTCCATCAAAATTATGAACAGAATCTGTGACAAAGCGCACCCCTGGCACAGTCCAGCACCCATCGGGAACCAAGTTCTCAGTAGGGTTGTACAGGCACCAACTAGCCCACAAAGACAGGCCCAATGCCCCATACCCACTCCCGAAGCACCCCCCACATGACACCCTGAGGAATGTGGTCAAATGCCTTCTCTAAGCCTGCGAAACACATATAGACTTAGTTGGCAAACTCCCACATGCCTTAGGATATCCTCGAGAGGATAAAGACCTAGTCTAGATTGAAAGTCGAGCTTGACTGATGGATGGACTTTCCTCTGAGGCTGAGGCTGATGAGTGTAATGCCTCTGAAGTTGGAACATACTCTCCAGTCCTCCTTCTTAAAAAGGGGGACATCCACCCCAGTCTGCCAGTCCAAGGACACTGTTACCAAAGTTCCAGAGGCAGAGGCCTGTCAACCAGGAAAGGCACACAACATCCAGAGCTTTAAGGGACTCAAGGCAAATGTCATCTCACACACACATACACACATGTGTATGTGTATGTATGTATGTATGTATGTATGTATGTATATATATATATATATATATATATATATATATATACATCTCCAGAAAAAATTAAGAGACCACTACAAAATAATCAGTTTCTCTGAGT
>VUQI01006194.1:2615-13171 GCA_015106735.1 Paratilapia polleni
GTTTGGGTTGTTGTTTTGGGTGTTTTTTTTTTTTTTTTTTTTGGTGATGTTGTTGCAGTAGGTCTGCCAGTACGGGTTGTGTAATACATGATGCTGCAGTGCAGCTGACGAGGGTTGTTGGTGCAGATTAGCTTCTGCAGTGCTTTTACATAAACATTAAACAGCCTGGTATGTATAAGATCTTCAGAGGATGCTTCATGTTATGTCGGGCAGGGTGCCCTCTGTGTTGTGCTGCTTTGTATTATGCATCTGGTGAGACTTTGTAAGCAGTGCGTTAGTAGCTTTTTCATTTTTATCATATTCATATTTCTGCGCATGTTGGACCAGGACACAAAAAGAGATTCTTAATCAGAAGAGCATCACTTCCTGGTTAAATAAAAACATTATATGTTTTACAGTAAATTATATTTTTGTTGTCCTAATTAAAATGAACCCATTATCTTGCTGGCAGTAGCAGTCATCTGCAGTGCACATAAAGACTCATAAATGCATTGTGAGCAAACACAGTATCAGTATTATTGATTTTTCTAGGCCTGCCAGCAGGTCAGAATTGCACCCCGCAGCTTTTATTGCAGACGTACCAATGTGACAGTGTTCTTCTGTTCTACAGTTTTCTAAGCAAATATTTAAAAAAATGAAGAAATAGAGAAAGAAGAAACTGATTTCAACCACTCAGTGTGAATATATTTGCCTATTATCTACAGCCAAAAATAGAGTATCTAAGGTTTTTAGACCAGCTTCATTTCAAAACTAATATATATTTTACTGTGTATGTTAATTAGTCATGTTTTATTCAAGGATTTATTATAAAAAGTGAATTCTTTTATATTTCCACATGCTTTGGACAGATTAGGAAGGAAGTGGAGGTGTGATTTGATATGTTTGTGATGCATATGTTAAGTCAGAAGGTATTCCTCATCCACTGGGTTCGCTAATTGATTTTAATGTTGTTTTAAACTATTGAATGTGTCATGTTGGCCTGTTAAAAAAAGCTCTGGGGATCGGAATTCTTTCCTCGAGTTTCAGGATGGAGACAGTTTTTCTGTGTCATAATCCACAAACGCAGCGACATTCTCTATGCCAAATAGCTGTGACTGAAGGAGTAATGAAAGGCATCCATATGGATTAGGGCATAACAGTTTGATGGTGTGCTGCAGCATCGCTAAAACATCAGAAATTCTGCCTTCGCTCTCTGCTGCTGGCTTGAACGTTTCCTGTCTGGGATTCCATCAAACATGCTGATATAAAAGGACATCTGCTGCGTTTTCTTTTTTTTTTTCCACCCAGAGGGCCATCGCATCTCGCTGCCCTGACATTTATTGCGTCGTAAAACAAGAGAGGTTGTGCTTCTAATTCAAAATGGGGCCGTATAGAAATTGCTGTGGTTGATTGTTGGTCATATGTTCCTCTGCAACCACCTAAACCCCGTCACCCCATCTGAGTGCTTCCTTTTTTCTTTTTTTCTCTCCTTTCAGCTTTACTGCCAACATAACCCCACAAGCACCTCTCCCTGTCATGTTTTGCTTGTCAAATGTCATATCTCCATAGCCCTCTAGCAGCCAAAACCTCATCTGTAATAGCCACGTGGCAGCTAGCGTGGCTGTGGGTGCTCCCATGGGTCGATGAACCCAAAACCCCTTTCACCCTGAGAGGTTGACTATGAGCACCATTCTGAAGGACTTTGGTGGTTCCTATGTGGTGTGCTGTCCCTACAGACTATATTTTAATCTGCTTTTCATTCATATCTTCTTCCTGTGTACTTTCGGTCCACTCACCTTCCCACAGCAGTTTAGAATAAACACCTTAGTCTGCACTACTGATACTTCTATTGTTTCTCCTGTTCTCTCTCCGCCATTTGTTTCCATGAGCAAGTTACTGGATGATAAGGAGCCGCACAGCTCAGCACCAATAAGGAGAGAGATCAGGGGCGGTCAGCTTTAATCACCGAGTGCCCTTGTCTATACCCTCAGTCTATCTGCTCTCTGATAGCAAATGAAGCTGCAACATCACCTTCAAGACATAATAAATTGGACGATGGTGTTTTTACTTCAGCGCTGCATGATAATGGAGAGTCCACAGCATTTTTTACTTTAACACGCGCAGAAATCATCGCGTGGCTGCCCCCCAAGCTGTGCAGACTGAGTGATCACTCTGGAAGAATAGATTTCATGAGAGTAGGTGTGTGACTGGAGTAGCAAGTGTGTAACCTTATAGCTTTCTGCAGTTTGGCCGCTGACGCTTCCAGAAAGCCGTTTAGGAATCCTGGAACTTCACTCAATAATAATGAAGAGGAACTAATAAAACCATGACCTGCAACAGTTCCTAAATTAAATGAAATTTATCGTAACCCTCAACTGTACGTAGCTTAGTAAACCACCTCGGGCAAGGACACAATATGTCTTTTACAATTTACTTATGTGTTGTATAACATGGCCTGTAGGATACTATGATAAAGATTATGTTTGAATGTTTGTATTTCTATATGTAGAGAACACAGTATTCAGGGTCTTCACCTACCCGGTGGTTAAAGCTTTTATAGTGACCACAGAAAGCCATACTGTAGGGAATTTATTCACACAGTGTACATGTCTCTGTAATCTAAAGCTGCGTCTCAGTGTTAATCCTTCCTTGAATAATTGCATTGGTCTCTTTTCCTTTTACAGTTGAATCCTCAAAACTAGATCAATAGAATATCTCTAACAAAAGAATGAAGACAAAAATTCCTAATCCGTATGAAGAGTGTCCTCACAATAGTATGTTGTTGCTAGGGTCTCACCGATCGTGAAACCAATGTTCGAAACAACTTTGGCTGATGGCCGATGCCACTACTCTTTTTTGTTTATTTTAGAATTATTGTTATCTATCCCCCCTGTTGTGCTCAGCCCACAACAAATTTAATTTTTCTCATTTACTATAATTCAGATATACACATCAGTGAGTCGAGGTTTGGATGCAGATTTTTTTTTTTAATGATATGTGTGCAAATCTTATATCATTTCATATGGCTGTTTGTCATTCTGACAGTGGTTTTGAAGCACTGTTCGCCTAGAAAACTGCTCCATCCAATATACTACTGTTATAAATTAATTTCTTAGTTACTTTTCTTAATTAAGTTATCTTTCGGTCCATAAATTGTTAGAAAATATTAAAAGCTGACATTTCTAAGCCTTGTTTTGTCTGACCAACAGTATGAAATTATCAAGAAAAAAAACCCCCAAACAAATATATACTTATTAAAATTGTACAGTTCACATACCTGGTAATTACTGCTAAGTAACAGACTAATAAAATAATGCTCCAAAAGGCTCCAGCAGAGTAAGCACAGTTGAGAGGTCGAGTTCAGTGACTTGAATTAGCAAAGGTGAGCCCTAATGCTAAGTCTTACTAATATACAAATGGATGAGTTATATATATAAAATTAGAGCTTGACCGATTTATGGGTCAATTTTATCAGCCAATATTAGCTAGTTGCCGATCTATTGGTGTCTGTGTTTATAACGGCCAAAAAATGGGACAAACACCCTTCAACCCTATTACGAGTGTTTATGTTGCATAGTTTGTCCACCAGAGGGCGCTCTACAACTTCCCTGCTGGCAGCACGTGTTTGGAACGACACAAACACAGCAACCAGCTGATCTGAGCAGAGTCGGGCAGAGCGTAAATGTGTAAATAACTACACATAACAAATGTTAGGGAAATCTGGTTATGTTCCGTGTGTCTGAAAGAAAAAACGATCGGCCGATATATCGAAATATCAGATTTTTGAATCGCCAAATATCGGTATCGGTCTTAAAAATCCTATATCAGTCAGGCTCTAAAAAAAAATTCTCGTACTTAACTACTTTAATAGTTGTTATGAAGAATCATTTCGGTAATCATTTCAGCTGCCATTCCCTTTCCTTCCTTAAATCTCGCTTTGGCTGCCTAGTCATCCCTGCAGCTCACTATTACAGTGAGGTCATAGCACAGGAGCTTTTCCGACTGCTGTCGTCGGTCTGAGACTGGTGGCCTCCACTGTTACAATCTTCCATCTTTTTACTCTTTAGCCATGTGTTGCTGAGATGTGGATGGTTACCGTGGGAGTGGATGAATAAGTGATAGGGTCTTGGACCTCTCAGGTCAATAATTCATAGCATTATCTTTAGAGCGCGCCAGTGGGATGTTGCTTCAGCACTTAATGCTAGCTCCTATGTGGAGACAGAGCTCCAACTGTAGTGACACCTGGTCTTGTTAAATAAAGTTACATCAGTTATTATCCAGGCTTGCTCTCATTTCTGATAGGGTAGTGTTATTATATTGCCAAGATAATAACGTGGAATCTCCAAACAAAACGGCTTTGAGCAGAGAGTGCACAAAACAGAATTACAGAATTGAGCTCCAAAATGGCTGCCGAAATATTTAGATACCATTTTACATGTAGCATTTCATCTGTAGCCAACTGCAATCAAGCTGTGTTTTCAAAAGAAACACCCACTTGATCGCTCTTGCTTTTGCGCTGATATCAGTGCAACCTTTTTAAAGGAGCGAAAACATATGTCCCAAGTGAAGAGCTGCATTAACCTTCACAGCTAACATGTTTTACATAACAAGATTAATTTTCACAAGGGCAGTTCACATGAAGCTCTCAGCTGCTACTGTGCTAAGTGTGCCAAGACGGCCAGTTTTAAACTACCAGGCCTGGAGATGACATTTAAATCCACTTAGTGAAGCATAAACACAGCATTAATCTGCTCCTGAATCTGAGCATATCAGCCTGTCTTGAGTTTGTGCAGAAGAGCAGAAAATGAGACGTTATGCTGACCTGTATCAATCACACACGAGGGATGTCTCACAATTATTTAATGTCAGTTACTTTTTCTATTCCTTATATCCCTGAAGCATCTGTCATTCAGGAAAGATAAAGAATAATGTTTAATGGAGAGACAGAGATGGCGCATTTGAAACTGATACTGGAAAGCAAACAAAATGGCAGCCACACACACACACACACACACATTCACACAGTTAGAGGAAAAGGAGAGCAAGAGACACACACACACATCTACGAACAAAGATCTGTTGTTTTCCTCATCCCAAGAACAACAGAGCACTGTCCTATCTCTTTCGTCAGACAACGGAGGCAATAATAGGCCATAAACAGGTCTGTTTTGTCATGACAAGAGCACAAAAAGCATTATGTCACACACCTACTGATTTGGGCCAGCCATCGTTGATATGCCATCTTTTTATAAAACGCTTGGTGGGTTGTATGTTCTAGTCTTCATCTTTTTTGTAGCGAGCACAGAAGAAAGGAAGGCAAGAAATGTAGAAGAAGAGGAGGAAGGATAAATGTGTTGAGGCACCTCCAGTGGTGGGGGCACTGGTAATCTTCTCCAGGTAGAATGTGATTGGACGGTCTATGAAATATGCCGTTCCACGGGGGAATGGAAATAAGGGCATCTTCTACCTTTCGCTATTGTTCCCGTGGTGATTACACTCTAGTGTCGCTCCAGAGGTAGTAAACACGGTGATGGATGTGTGGACATAGAGCTAGAAATATGGATGTTCCATTAAACATTCATGGAAGTTGTTTTGTGTGGCAGAAGGTGTAGTACAGTACATAAATTCAGATATTAGCCATCTTTCATTGCTCAAACCAGTATCCCAAATACCACTGATGAATGTGCAGTGCTCGGCCTTACTCCAACAACTGCCTTGAAACCTGTGATGACTGCCACACATAAGTCATATATCACGTTATTGCAGCACCTTTTCTAGTGCCATAAATCGAATCGCCTTCTAATCAGTAAACCTCATTCTGCCACAGTCCTTGGAGGCACCATGGATGTAATAAGGTCTGCGTGTATGCCTGTGTACCAGAACAGCACGTAGATGGGGTTGTGTGTGTTTAGTACACCATAGTGCAGCCTGCATGCATGATTTTAATAACTGCTTTTTTTTCTTTTTTTTTCCTTTGAGCTCTCCATTTCCTGTTCCTTATCACCTCCTTGTTGACTTCAGGTCAAAAGGTCACGCTGCTTACCATTTCCTGCCATAAATGTCAGCATCTGTGGAACACATGATGACAGGGTGACAGAAACTTGTAGGCAAAGGGCGTGTGGGTGCGTTTAGAGGCACAGAGGTGGATTTCTTTGTTTGTAGATTAACAAAAGGAGATTTAGATGTGGTAGCTGATGATTCTGTACATAGTCCCTACCAATTGTTTATGACCAAATGGAACAAGTTTTTTTTAAAACACCCGTGTGGCAGATGTTTGGTGCAAATGAAGAAAGCACTTGGTTTTCATTACACAAAGCATTCAGTCAGTCTCTGTATCATTTCTTCAATATGCATTGCATACAGTATGTTTGTAAAGATCATGGATCAAACCGAAAGATGACGATATTATAAGTCAAGCAGTCACACATTTCAATCGACTGTATTTTAGTCCTCCATCGCTGCTGGTTTGTTGCACGTTGTCTGTGGATGTTGGATTGCAGCACAGTATTGTTTGATGACTACAGTAATGGTCCATGCACACTAGAAGACCTGCTTTAAACACATTCCTGATTTGCCCGGTCAGAAATTTACTATCCTCACCAAACTGCTGACAGGCAGCGTGTGAGTAATTAGAAATTAAGTATCTCTCAGATGGGCTGGCCAACATTTAATCAGATGGGAATCTCCAGACAAATGTGCGTCCTCTGAGAGGAAGCATTTCATGGATGACAGGCCAGGCTTCTGGTTAAAGGCTCTATATCTCACAGGTCACCAGTTTAATCTCTGTTACGGTATCCATCTGAAGCCATTGAGCTCTCTCAGATTGTCTCTGTGTGATCAGTCAATATACATAGTGGCTAAACGCATAAAGTTTGACATTATAGCATCACATCAGTTATTCTTGTGTATCTCTACATGAGACTGCATGTAATAGATAAACCACATCTCAGCAAAACAACACTAACAAACTTGGTTAGAAAGTTTAATACATAGGCTGTATGGCTACAATGCACAGGCAGATACCTAACAATTAGTGCTATTACATTAATAAATTAATACCAGAATTTCCTTTGCTGAAAAAGAGCACAGACTTCTTGGATGGTTTGTAAGAGCAAGTAAGTGCAGAGCAGGCCATGCTATTTGTCGTATAATTGCATTAAAAATGCTCCAAGAGGCATCAACACCACAGAGTTGAGCGGTCCAGTCCAGCTACTTGAATGAGTGGAGGTGAGGCCTATGAGACAGATAGAGGCTATGGTCACCTGTGTCACTATCCACCAGTCACTCAAAGCAGCCACGCCCTTAATAATGAGTAAGTCATATGAAATTTACCACCCGTAGAGTTGCTGTGAAGAGGGAGATTAAAGATGAAAGATGAAAACTACTTTTTGTCCCAGGCTGTATGTTTATTTCTGCTGTAAAGTTGGGCATTTTAACATGGGGCCGGTCTATGGGGACTGACTCGCTTTAGCAGCCAACCTCAAGTGGCCACTAGAGGAACTGCAGCTTTTGGCACTTCCTGTTGGCTTCAGCCCCGGAGGTTGTCCCTTTCTCTTGTTACAGTGACACTGGGTGAATTTCCTTGGCAGCAGACAAATTTACTGGATAAGAGCACAACTTTGTATTGTCAGAAAATCTAAATCATGCTGAAATGTTAAAGTTGTATACAAATATAGTCCTACATTAACCCATTAGAATATCTGTATCGAGCCTGCATTCACTGCTGAATTATTCACTTTAATTCAACTTCAGTATAACTGGACGCCAAAACATGCTCACTGAAAAATTTATTGAATATAAACAAATGTTAATGGTAATGCCACCTCTACCAGTTATTTTCATCAATCCTTGACAATACCTGATGATAGATTTGTTCCAGTGCTACAAAGCAGGCAGCGCTGAGGGCAGCTAAGACGCAAAATGTGAAGCTTGTAATTGAAATGTAACGTAAAAGGTCAGTGCGGCCTGTTAAAACTTAATTGCCTGAATTTGGTTATGTAACCAGACAGGCAGGCAATGATGCCCTTTCTTCCTTCGACGAGTGTTTTTGAATCTAGCTCGATTCAGACATTAAGCCCTGCGCTGACCACTCGGAGCTTTATATAACCCAACATGGTGGTCTCAGAGAGCAAGAGGAAAGGACAGAGGGAGAAAAATCTAAGACAGCGTTTTGCATAAATGTGTTGGCTTGGGATTCAACATGCAAGACTTGCGAGAGATGCATAAACTGGCCTCTGAATAGACGCTATGATAAAAAGGAGTCAATCATTATGATTATGACATACACATGCCTGAATCCATCCACACAAATGAATGCAGATGGATCTATATCTCCCACCCAGGGAAGCTTTAATGATTCAGACTGTGACATGCTGTGTGATACTGGCAGTGAAAAAAAAAAAAAAGAAGTGTCTTCATATCTTGCGTATGTGCTCCGAGTGTATGACTAGCAGATGTTGTTGTGAACATCTCTGGACACATGAGTGGGAGAGGCAAATGAAGAGGGTACGGTGAGACCTCCGAGGCAGAATATCAACCAGACTGTTCACACAGTCACCAGGATGAGACATGTCCAGGTGGGCGAAAGCATCTGTCCGAGACGATACACAGACTTTTACTTCTGACTTGCTCGGCCTTTACCTGAAAGCTTTGGTGTTTGGCTTCGTTTCCTAATAGATTCATGAGCTTTATGGCAGTGATGAATATTTTAGGAGTTTCTGTTCTTGGTTAGTTTATTCAAGTTTTTGGACCATGTGAAGAGTACAAGTGTAATATTTACTCTCCCTTTTAGGTCATTCTTTTTTTTTTGGTTTCCACAAACTCCATATCAAAATAATGTATCTGGCTGGTTTAAGTGCTTCCTTGTGTTTTTCCGGTAATGGGCAGGTAGCATACATGGAGTTCATTGTTATAAATGACTGCCTGCTGATGTTGGAAACAGCTGATGAAAGCAATCAGAGTAAATAATACAGTAATTTTTGTTCCATAAAACCAAAACAATGAGCTGAAATGTTTTCTGTGGAGGAATAGGAACCAAGACACTCCAACAATCTTTTTAGAGCTGTTGTTTGGTGCTTATTCTCAGTGGGACTGGCCCTACTGTCATGTTTCATTCATTTGATTTTAGTGCATTGAGGCTTTCTCTACACACACATGGTCTTTTTATGTCCCTGAGGATGTGCAAAGAAAAAAAAAAACATTGCTCATAACTTTCCCCTTGGATGATAAAGGCCATTATCATAGAAGGGTTTCTGCTTATGCAGAAAACAGTGAAGAAATTACATTTAATTGCCTTGATTTGTCTTGTAGACATATCCACTGATAATCTCTCGCTCATCTGACACATGACAAGTTGTTTCATGATTATCTTTTGTGCGAGCTCCCAGTAATCCTACATCTGGGTGTGTCCAGCTGTTTGCCCAGCGATACTAGCCTCTCATGACCTGCAGACAGGACGGAAGGATCACAACTACAGGGCTAGCATGCTGTTTATTTCTTTCTCTGGCTAATCCTCTGAAATCCCAGTCAACCCTCTGCGTCTGAGGCTGGCATTCCTCTGCTCATTCACTCCCCAGCAAACAAACAATGCTTCTGCATCTTTATAATCCCCCGTTATACAACCCGCAACACAAAACAGAGGTTTGGGAGCTCCAGGAGCTCCCACCTGGATACCTTTTGGTTTTATGTGTTTTATTGTGTGACTTCTATGAATATGATCTAATTACATTCGGGCCATTTGCAGCATGACATGCTCTTCTTTTTGCCTCTCTGGAATACATTTTCCATTATGTACCTTCGCTTTTATTTTAGCAACTGCTGTTTTCTGGAGTAACAGCGGGGAGGGGCGTGTTTAATCACCTTCTTCAAGGGCATCTTGATGCCTAGAGATGGATATATTTGAGATTTAAAATAAAGAGGAGTTCGCATGAACTACTATTGAATTCAGTTCTCTAGAAAGCATGATCTCATATCGTATTATGATATTGCTCCTGCAACATCACTGGATCTGAATCACGTTTCTGTGATGTCATCCCTTTGGGGGTAAAAGCCCACACATAAAAGAAGTTTGCCTTCAGGGCTCTCTGAGAGAAATAGAAGACAGTCAGGCTTTTTAATAACTTAAATAAACTCTGACTGACTTTTTTTTTTTTTAATTGAAAACAATACATACACTAAGTCTGCTTACAGTTGGTTTCATACAGGACACAAAACCCAGTCTTATGTATCTATGTGTATCTTTCTGTCAACGCTCTACACTACTATTTCCACACAAACACACACGTGGTGTTGAGATCTCAGTGGGTAGCTGCACAGCCTCTCCTCGTCTCCTCTGGCACCCTGCGCATGCAGGCAGGTTGAAAAAGGAGCAGGAGGTCTGTTGCTAGTTTGCTAACTAATCTTAAAGTAATATCGCCTGTTTTTTTTTTCAGTCTGTCTCAGTAACATAGCTGAGATGAAGGCGATTCTTAAAATTCACCCCAAAGATTTCACTAAGATTCACATCTGGAACCAGGCAAACGTAAAAGAGGAAAGAAGAATAAATCGTGCCTGTGTTGACTCAGCAGGGATAATGCTTA
>VUQI01006194.1:13191-32370 GCA_015106735.1 Paratilapia polleni
AAGGAAAAAATGTTAAAAAAAAAAAAAAAAAAAAAAAAGTTGAGAATAATTATTTCAAAGTATAGAGAATGTCTGAGGTCCTCAGTGCGTTATATTCCGGTATATGTGGAGCTGATGCCTGATCTTTGCGTTTCTATTTATGCAAATAAAGATGTTTTCATCTTAAATTCATGCAGAAAAGCTCAGACAGGAGATCATGCACGTATGTTTTAAGTTTGAATGCAGGATGTGATCACTGGTACATTCTTTGATATCGCAGCAGTCTCACATCAAATTATCCATGTTATCCACTGCCCCGAGACGCTTTCTATGTCAGTCGACTGAGCCGTTTGCTCCATGCTAAAGACTTCATGTTTTGTCTCTCTTCCAGCCCTCCCCGGATTCCCACTAGGATCTTCTCTTCCCTGTTGGAGACCTTCTCCACCCCCCACATCCAGCAGCCATGGCAGATGACGCGGACATGCGCAATGAGCTGTCAGACATGCAGCAACGCGCTGACCAGCTGGCCGATGAGGTGAGAACAACAGACTCACTGCAGCACAGCCGTTTGCCTCGTGATGGCAGGCACACATTTGCGCACAGATCTGACCGGCCTGAAGAGTCACATGATGATGCGAGAAAGAGTGAAATGCGAACCTGCAATCTTATAATTTATTAGTTTCTTTATATCATAACTTCATGCATGAAAATAGAAATTATACAGCACAGTGCCTGGGGCTGTGCCTGATTGTGTGTGCCAGTAATACAGAGCCAACCTGCATCTGACTTTTCATAACATCCTGAGCGTGTGGTTGGCAGTGCACGCGATATAAAAGGGCGCACTAATGAGCACATTATATTATAACACTGTTTGTGTGTAGGAATTTGTGTATGTGCTTGTGCGTGAAGGTGAATGTGTGTGTTTCATCAGCAGTTAAGAGAGTCAGAGAGAGAGCGAGAAAGAGAGAAAGTCTCCATCATGGCCCAGAGCTGATCAGCCCACAGCCCTCCAGCTTCACATATGACTCACAGTGGCACAGCTGAGCAGAATATTAAATACGCACACACGCACGCATGCAGGAACATAGGGCATACACAAAATGGCGGCGCCAGAATAACAGTTTTCGCCTCTGTCACACTGACTTACATGAGCTTTCAGATCTACAGAGGGACAACAACGGCTCATGTATTAGCAATTTCAAAAGAAAAAAGCAAATGAGTGAGTTGTAAAATGTGTAGAGTCCGGCTGAAAAGAGAAAGAATGCAAAAAGAAGGAGGAGGAAAAAGAAAAAAACACTGGCTACATCAAAAATGGCTGCTCAGTGTCAGATTTGTTTTGTTAACCCCCCCCACAACCCCTGCCAGTCCAGACAATCAGCTTGCAGTGAGCACAGCAAGTCGAAGCTGTGTCATTGTAAGAAGGACAAGCCAGCACAGAGTGCCGTCCCTGCTGCTGCCACTGCTGTGCTCTGCAGCCTCACGCTTCTTGGAGAGAGAATGGAAATGTGCCGTTACATATCTGTCACCCCAGCAACTAATAATAGACATCATACAGTCATGAGGAAGGGATCACTGCCTGCTTTTATTAACAAAGGGTAGGTATTTTTATTGGCAGAGCTGCTGCATTCTTGAATAAATCACTGGCGACTTACTAAAACAGACCCATATCCACATTATGTACAGCATATAAGCACTGCTGAATAACTGTGTGAAAATTAACTTATTAGAAATAAGGCACTGGTACAAATAACACTTTCCATTTATTACAGTCAGTCGTATTCGATACTGAGAGTGAGACATGTCTGTTTCTGTGGGTTCATGTTGAGTTCATGTCAATAATCATTCAGGTATTGATCCTCTTTGTGTTACGCTGATTGTTCAGATTGGCTCCAGTTTGTTTTGATACACACTCACTCGTGCTTGATTGAATGAACGTACATATTCACGTTGTGTTGTTGTTTAAACCCCCATCAGATGAGATTTCAACCTGAACACAATAGTCAAAAGAAGAAGTTATTTCCATCTGCAGTAATTTATAATTGCCTCCATGGCTGTGTTCAGAGACCTTGTGCATATGTGAATGCATAAGGCGGGGAGAGCAGCAGAAGGACCCCAGCACAGAACAGAGCAGTCATCATGACACCAGATAGGACAGTGATTAGGTCAGAAACAGCATGAAAGGTGGAGGTGAGTTGCAAAGCAGCTTGCAGATGTGCAGCAGCTGCGTGCAGGCTAATGCATTTTTAAATAGCCTTTAGCCTTTATGAAATCACAACTACAGGGCTAGCATTCTGTTTATTTCTTTCTCTGACTAATCCTCTGAAATCCCAGTCAACCCTCTGCGTCTGAGGCTGGCATTCCTCTGCCCATTCACTCCCCAGCAAACAAACAATGCTTCTGCATCTTTATAATCCTCCATTATACAACCCGCAACACAAAACAGAGGTTTGGGAGCTCCAGGAGCTGTAAAAAGGTGTCAGCTGAGCTATCAGCTGATGTGGGCTGGATCAGCTGATCTGCCAGTATATGTGACTGAGCTTTGGCCTGTCTAAACTAGTGCAATGCTTGACTTATTTGCCATCACTTAAAAAAAGCTGTCTATAACAGGCAAACAATGACTAAAATTGTTCAAACCTAATTTCTAATATAAACTAACTGTATCTTTTGTTTCTCCACAGTCACTGGAGAGCACTCGCCGTATGCTGCAGCTGGTGGAAGAGGTAAGAAAAACACTCAAAATAATGGCTGATCATAGGTGTATAAGTTTAATTTATAGTTCATGATAATAATAAAAAAAATCCTGAGGCAGCAAGAACTGGAAATGGATGATTAATGATACTGAATGTCTATCAAGTCTCACTGTCTTATGTGTGTAGGACAAGCTGCTGTATATTCCATCAGCAATTTTTACTGTGCCGAGATTCAGACATAATCAAGGAAGAGGAGACTTTAGCCATTTGAATATTACAACTACGAGGCTATTTAGTTTTGCTCCTGCATTGCAATGTTGTTACCATTATTAAAACTTTAATTTGGAGCAATTTGGGAAGGGAGGAGTGAAAGCAACGCAAAGGGCAGACACACAAAATGATATAGAACACACAGACTTCGTCTCATACTTTGCCTGTGTGTGTTGGTATTAAAGAAATAATTGCACCTCTGTATAAGAGATCCTTTACATTTTACAAGTTAAAATCATTTCTTTAGACTTGACAGCGTCAGCGGTACCAAGATTACACAATGCCATTATCATTCTCATTTTCTAAAGAAAGACACCATCCTACTCACACTAGCATGGTGCTGTAACAATACTAATATCTCAGAGGAGCAGAGATGAATATGTACTGGAAGAGCGAGGACAGTAAGAAGCTCGTTGTTATGCGAATGCATGTTTGAGCTACAGTAAACCTGTGAGAAGCAGCAAAAGTCTATCTTTTTGGAACAGGGCTAAACAAACACAAAGGAATAGAGACAACTGTGATTTAGTATCCTACGCTGCTATGACGACAGCTAAGTCAGGGACTGACCTGGCTAACAGACAGAGTTTTTTTGCCACGCAGAAAGGGCATTCTTTATATTCTTTTGGCTTCTGTATAGAAACCAAAGTGTAAAAGAGTGTAAAAAATAAAAGGGCAAGTAATGGTTAGACAGCGATTATGTAACAAGCTATTTTCTAGCTGAGCGCGGTTTCCAGCTGTTTCCTCCTGTTTCCTCCTGCTTCTACTGTTTAACTAAGCTAACTGTCTTGTGGCTGTAGCTTCATATTTAATGAGTAGCCAGGAGAGTGGAAGATCTTTTTATACCATATAAGCATATTTCCCAGAACTATTGCTTGTACATTGTTAAAGATTTTATTAGGACATGGAATCAAGTCTTTATTGTCCCACTCTCCCACCAGCATGTTCTGGCTTAGAGTACCTCTGGCTTGTCGGCTGATAGACAGATATACCACTTATGCCTCATGAGGAAGTGCTGATCATCTTACTGATACTGGAAACTATTGAATCCAAATTCAAAATTCAGCAGCGTTCTTCTCCTAAGTGTTCGTGTTCATCAGTGCTGTCAGGCAGGACTTAAGCTGGTTAATTAGTTGAAACATTCTAAGATGGGACACAACTAGACATTACATAAGAGGGAGACACGGCACCCAGAGAATCCTGAATAGAAATCTATGGGAGGAGTCTGAAAGGTTAAAGATGGTGTTTGCATGGCCCCTGCTCCCAAAGAGCCAATCAAAAGCCAGACTGAGACATATCTGAGCCAGTCATGTGGCACTGATGCATATACACAGTAAAGGTTCGAGACAGTTTAAACTATGTTGTGGCAAGCATATCTGATTGTATTCTAGTGAAGATGTAGGTAAGTTTACTTAATATTTTTCTTGGCTTATTGTATCCATTGTATCCAGAGCTTTTTAAACCTTTTTATGAGAGAAAAACAGAAAGCCTTTTCACGCAGTTTTTCCTGGCGGTCAACAGAAGGGTTACCAAGATGGCTGCAGAGTGGCAGGACCATAAACTGTATATAAAAGATGGACAAAGCTTCCAGCTCTGAAATGGGAAGCCAGTGCGGAAGTGCCTTAAACCTGCAATGTTTCTAATGGCCAGCAGGGTGAGACTCCTCTGTATAGGACCCTTGGCTCCCTTGCTCCATGACCTTTCCTCCGTGAGGCTCAATGGTTAGTGGAAAGTCTTAGTGAATACAAAGTGATGTTAGTTTTGTAAACTTTAGTTCCCCTTAGAGTCAAAGTGAAAGATAAAGCAGTGTATGCTTTACTGTGTGATTGACAAGTTGCTAGCCTATGAGCATGCAGTGTCTGTTAGTTTCACAGTCACTAACCATTAGGTGACATCATGGTGACTGTTTTTATTTTTTAGTCTATGCCTGAGACTTGCTTCTAGAAGGACAACCCACTCAAAGTGTTTGCAGTGAATGGAGCAGAATCTAGTCTTTGGTACTTAGAGAGAATACAATCGTAACAGCTGAGGCAGTCCACTGCACAACATGCTTAATCCTTGGTCAGTAATGATTGGACAACGACTGATGGACAACCCTACAGATAAATAAGGACAAGCATCTACTGTCACAATATGAGTTTCACAATAAAAGCCTTTGTTTAAAGATGAAGGGTTTCTGTGCACTGAAATGCATAATATGAATCTGAAGCAACGAGTTTGTGTTAACAGCATAATGTAGTAACTTTAACAGTGAAACAGGAGTGCATAAAAATAAGGATTCATACATATACTAATGCAACAGAAAGAACAGAGAGAAACAGAAACAGAGTCCTGCTGCCAAGCCTACTTCGAATAAAGCCCTGCTACGTTCTGCAGCTGAGGTAAATAATTGCACAGATTATAAGGAAATTCAGGAAAGCTTGAGAAGAGTAAGTGGAAACTGCTGGTTCTTAAAAATTACGACTACAATCTTTACACATGTCACGTTGGTTACAATGTTGGTGAAATAAAAATTTCTTTAATAAGAACATACTGTGTACAAAAAAATGCAGCACAATTTTAGGGTAAAAAAAAAAAATCCAATAAACTAACCCAATATACCAAACCAGAAAGCTAAGACTGAGGAACATAAGAAACATGTGAACTCGATCAGACAGTAACGAGGGTGGGGGAAAGACCAAAGGAGGGAAGTGAAACACAGAAAGCTACATGAAGAACTAAGCTTCAAAATAAAACAGGAAGGAAATGCCAATAAACTACTTATTACAACAATAAAAGACTATGAAAACACACCAGAATCTATGTGGCTTTATCTGCCAACTGTAAACAGCGACTGAGCCTAATTGGAACAGCCCCGGTTCGACTGGGCTGGATGAGTCAGCACGTCCAAACCACATTCATAATCAGCCTGAGAGTCGTTAAGTGTGTGCCCAGCTTTAGCGAAGCATGAGTCAACTGAGTAATGGCGTGAATAGCACATTATATGAAGGTGACTGACATCAGTTGAGGGGGACATACGCACAAACGCTGCAGATTTCTATTTGCTCATCTAACACTTGTGCCAGTAAATAATACTGTGATGCACTGAGACTGCAACAAGCAGACGCAGATGGGAGAAAGAAGGGAGGGGGAAGCATGGAGAGAGAGAGAAGAAGTGAGGGCATCTGGGGGGTGGGGGTGGCTAACAAGCTACCCGCTGCAGCTCTCAAGGTCATATTGATCATCAGTCGACATATCTCAGCATGCAGCTCCACCCTGCAAATGTACTGCAGGCGGGGAGGGAGGGACTGAAGGAGGGGCCGACAGAGGAGAAAGTTATAGCTCCTTTACATGGTCAGAAAGATGGAGTGTGGAGAGAAAGAGAGAGGCTGATAGAGTTAATATAAATTGTATAAAAAAACAAAAAAATGTCAGACTGGAGCCAGTAACAGCCAGAGTGAAATTTCAGCTGAGTGAGAAAATGGAGGAAATGAGCGAGACAGACATCAGTTTGGTGATTATGTAAGCCATTCCTCCTGCGTTATTGAAAATTAGTCTCATCTGAATTCTTCATTACCAGATTGCTTTGGATGCTGCAGAAATAGCTAACATGAAGCTGGAATTCCCTTTGGAGATAACGTTCAACGGCTCTCAAGATGTCACACAGGATTAATGTGAATGAAATCCAAACAAGCTGCTCAGCTGTAAAAGTGTTTGTCTGCGTGATGGTGTAGAAGTAACTACTTTAGTTCAATTATTCCACAGTTCTCCCCATAAATTGGTTTCAGAGCTAACAAGTTAGCTTGCTTCTTACTGTAGTGTCTGTCTATTAAAAGCAAGGATGTTTAAGAGAACAGATACTTAGAAGATGTGTTCTATCTGAAAAATACAAACTCATTTTATTTGAAGAGAGGGAGTTGCTCTAAAAATGAGGCTTACATTCACTTTATTCCACAAAAATATCCACAATACTACCTGCAGCTTTAACAGCGTGCTCATGACTGTCAAGTTATTTGAAAAAGTAAGGATTATTAGAAAAAAAATATGGAACATTTAAAATGCGTACCAAAAAATAATGTTTTTGTTTTTTAGACAAACATAAACTTTAAACTTGTAACAGTGATCTCCAATCAACAGCAAAATCCTTCACTGGAGATATAGGATAATCTGGAAATTCACCTGCACCACCAGTTTAAATTAAGGCAGCTCCATTAGACCATCCTCAGTGCTGTATGGGATTATTCCTGGGTTTCCCCAGGGACACATTTCAGATACTTTGGGACTTCTCATGCAGAGAAGCTTACTGAATGACAGAATAGTTTATATGCCAGCTTCCTTATTGCTCCCCTCTCGCCTCTCAAACATCAATGTGGCTTTCCTTCCAAACTGCTGAGGAGGCAGGGGGTGGCTAGTGTGTCATGGTGTGCATCCAAGAGTATGTGTGTCTATGCAGTGACACACCATAATCTTATTTATGCCTATAAGGCTGAGCCAGGTGCCAAATCTTAGTGCTGCATTTCTAAGAAACAGAGAGCTATATGTAAGCTAGTGTTGCTATCCTGTCTCTTCTCCAAGCGTCACAATCTGCAGCCAACCCAGGCTATCAGTGACTAGTAGCATTCCTCTTGAATGCTCTTGTAGTCTCAGCTGTTCAGATGTTCCAGTGCAGGAGGAGTTAAAATGAAAACTGAAAGCAAACCAACAGAAAACCTACATTATAAATTTGAGGGGAAAAATAAATAAAAGCAAAATGCACAGTCCAAATGTGCTTTAATGAAACGCTGTAACAGTGTTTTAAGGAGAATTCTCATTTGCTGTCTTTCAGTGTCGTTAATCTCCTTTAGGCTGTTTCCAGGTGTAATGGACAAATGACCTTTGCACCTTCTAATCAATACCATCCAACATGCTGAACATGGGAAGGAAAATATTTTAATTTGTTCCCCCAGGATAACAGGAACATCAACAAATGACCCCAGGGTGTTAAATGAGCTTCTGTCAAGTTGCTGTACAGAAAACATGGTAGGCTGTGAGTGTGGCGCCTAAAGTTTTAAAATACTAGATGCAAACAGTGAAATTACATGTTGAAAATGTATGATTCTGCTACTAACTGTAGCTTCATGTTTAGTGTATGGATAAAGGACTGATATCAACTCTCAGCAAGAGCAAAAAAGTGTATCACTAAATAGCCCCCCAAAAAAAATCAAACAGTTTCTTTAAAGTTACTGTATTGTATATCCTGTGTAAAAGTAGTTGAAAAAAACTTCCAAAATAAACTAAAGCTCTTAACAGAGTGTGAAGACACTATCGCTATGCAAAACATCTATGTATTGTGTTGAAGAGATATCAAGTAAAGCTGAATTGGGGCCAGGTCATACCTTCGTGTAATGCCAATTTGTACTAATAGATGGTGCAGTGAGTTGATGTAACATTTATTTAATGAGGAAAGTCATTAAAAAATACATTGTTGTTGACAATGGGAGGCCGGGAAAAGGCAAAGTCTCTTAAAGAAATGGGGGTAGGGCTAAAAAGAAATATTAAAAAATGTAAAAGAAAAGCAGCAAACATCTGAAAGCATTTTAACACACCCACTGGTGAAATGCTGCCCACTGGTGGTAGAAGTTTTTGGTTTAAATTTGCAGATGGCAGTTGCAGAAAGTACCTTTAAAAGTACATCTGTAGCTTCTGGTGAAATCTGTAAAAAAAGAAAAGTGAAAATTGTTCATTTTTTCAACAGCCATGGGTTCCCTTAAGCCTCATTACTGACCCCTGTTTCATGTTATTCTCCTCCTTTCTGCCTTGCTGTCTTTGGGGAACAGAGCAAAGATGCCGGCATCAGGACTTTGGTTATGCTGGATGAGCAGGGAGGTAAGTCTCCAAGAGCGGCGATGGCGAGTCACAACATATAGGCGCAATCAAAGTTGGTAGAGTGATGTTAAAAAAAGAAACAAAATGTGATTATATTCAAATACTAGCAGCACTACAATTTAAGCCTTCATTTGTAGATATGCTGGTGTTAAATTTATGGTATCAAAACAATTGTGAATGAATTGTTTCATATACAGTTGCTTGTTTTCATTTGAAAGCATTTCCAAACTAATTCATTTTTTCCTCAGACTTTGCTTTTTTAAAGGAATAATTTTTGATTTGGGCTTTGATTTATTGCATGGTTTATTTGACTGGTGAAGGCTTCAAGATTAACTTTGGGGATGTTTTCTTTCTTTCAGCCTCTTTTAACATTCGTTTATTTTGGCTAACATTTTTTTCTTTTTAGTTTGCCTAACTGCTTTTACTTTGCCAGCAGCTTTTTATTATTTTTCTTAGCGGAGAGAGACAGTCAAAGGAATTCTCATAAGTGCCAAAACCTTAACAGATCCTGTTAAGAAGATTTAATGCCAGCCACCGCAGTACTAAAACCTTACAGCTCAACAGCTCATTGTACAGAAACCAGGCAATGTGCTTGTCACTGTGGCAGCTGGTGGCAGTGCAACTTCCGGGCTGTTCTTGGATCTGTTTGTCTGATAATATTGTCCAGAATTACTAAAAATACCCCCTCTGTGCCTTATTATATGGCTTTATATCACACTGAGGCCAAACTGTCTTTAGCCTTTTCCTGTAAATACTACGTAAGGCTTAAATGTTCAAACAGGTCTGAGGACAGCTGAACGGACCCTTCCACCTCACTGACAATCCAGAGGTGGATAAGAAAACGATCGATTTAGCTGGTAATGACAAAATATTCAACCACTTGTCTATCAACCCATATACAGATTTGTACAATCCCTGATTAGATTAAAGAGAATGCTAGCTCACATTAACCTTAAATGATATCATTTGTAGTGCAAAGTGAATATGATAGCAAGATATTATGACTTTTGGCAAGACATGAGCCCTCAGCTCTTCTTTTTCCTGGAAGGCATGTAAAGCATTTAGTCCTAGTGCCCCCAGTACTGCAGGATCCTGCAGGATCATTTGCAACAGCTGACTGAGCTGACCTGCGACCCCACCGTATTGATTTTGCGCCTGTACCTCTGCAGCACTTGATACTGAAGACAAGTTTTATAGGCTGCAGTGGTTTGCCTCTGGTGAAAACCAATTTAAATTTTAAGTTTAAGCCACTGACCATTTTTTTTCTTATCACTCTTTAATGAGTACAGCATGCTCAATGCCATTACCCCACTTCACTGTAATAACACTAACCTAACACGATATCCTTTATTGGTTGAGTATATTAGCATAAATGAATGTCAACCAGGGATTTTACAAATTTGGAAAAAGTCAGTGAACTAGTTTCTGAATCCACTCCATATTTAACCGTGCCTCACCCTTTCACACTCTGCCTGCACTGTACTTCCTTTAATCACAATCCAGATGGAAATTCTTTGTGCTGTGGAATACTCACCCACCAGCCATCCACTGCATCAGCATGACAAAGGCCCTGATGCTCACTAACCAGAACGCAGTCATATTTAAGATCCTTACACTGAACATTTGCAAAGCCAGACAAAAGCAACACAGGCAGTTTTCAGTTAAAGAGGCACTCCACAACCCATAAAGGCCATATATTGTATCTGCACATATTTAGGTGTCAATAATATTCAAATAATTCCAGTAGCTGTAATGGTTCATTTGTTGGGTGTTAGGAAATAATGTGACCAGAGAACATTTTACAGGTTAAATTAGATGGATTTCTGAAAAGGAAAAATGAGCAGCTTCGCTGTAGCGTACAACTTTAAAAAAATAAAAAAAAGACCTGTCCGTGTTGCATGCTGCTGGCCCTACATTAAGTGGCTTCAAGTGAAAATGTTTTGCTTTCTTCTAGTGAAACTTAAAAACAGTCTTTATCCTAAGCCAACACTCTGCTGGATCATATCTGAAAGTGGTATTGGTCTATTCATTTAAGAATGTGGATAAGCTAATCCCCCCCCCCCAAAAAAATGTAAGTGTTCCTTTAACATCAATGCTGAAACATTTCTGCTTTCAACTCAATTATCCAAGTAGATAGAGAAGTAATATTTACTTCCATTACTTGATTTTTGGTGGCTTTCTTGAACCATTTTATGGCCCAAAAATTCTGTAAGTGCACGTAATTGTGTTTTATCCGACCAAATCGATGCACTCTCCGTCTTAATCTCTCACTCTGACACTCACATGCACATACACACCAGAGTACAATCACAAACGCCTCAGTTGCTGCTCATCATATCTCATATTTCTGTCAATCAGTCAATGAAATTCATTCCACTACTGTCATCCCTTTGTCCTGACCAGAGCAACTCGATCGTGTTGAAGATGGCATGAACCATATCAACCAAGACATGAAGGAAGCCGAGAAAAATTTAAAAGATTTAGGGAAATGCTGTGGGCTTTTCATATGTCCATGTAACAAGTAGGTACTGAAATGTGCCCCAAAGGTTCTTTACATATGTGGTGGCGTCCAGTTTTTCCTTTTTTTTTTTTTAAATTTTTTGTTTTACTTTATTTCGTCATAGTGTCTGAAGTTGTTGTCTTCTCTCCTTTGTCCTCTCTTTATCTCTCTCTTTCTTTCCTCTTCTTTCTCTCTCTCTATTTCTCCTTCTCTCTCTTCTTGTGCTTCGTTCTGTGGGGGATAAATGACTTGTGTTTAATCAGAGCAACTGGAGCGCATCGAGGAGGGAATGGACCAAATCAATAAGGACATGAAGGATGCAGAAAAGAATTTGAACGATCTAGGGAAATTCTGTGGTCTTTGCTCCTGTCCATGTAACAAGTAGGTGCTGCTTGCCTGCCTGCCTGCCTGCCATTTAAAATTAAGAATAAATATCTAAGAACTTTAAAGATAACCGAGGTAGAAGTGACATCACAAGGGCCTTCAGCCAATAGTCCGCTCTGCTCCAGCTCCAAATAAACACTGACTCTGGCCCTTTCTTAGCCACACAATGTGGACACAGGAGGAAACAATAAGCTTTAAAAACATCTAAAACTCCCCTATATACACAGTACATTTAAAGTCGAACTGAAATTCAAATTTTCCAGTTGTGATGATATTGTGATGGCTATGATGATTTTTCAAAAAAGGACTAAAACGGTAAAGTGACTGAAAATATCCCATTATAGTTCTTGACATTTGTGAGGCCCAACCATGTGGTATAGTACATTTTCTGCGATTCCAACTTGAGGCTATCTTTTGTTCATATTTATCAATAACTTCTGATTCACTGGCAACTCCCACATGGTTTATGCTGTGTTTGCTACTGTTTGTTAATGAACGGAAGTGTGCAAAAGTATATGGAATACGAAGTAAGTACAAAGTACGTACAGAGTAGGGTACAGAGTAGGGTACAGAGTAGCGTACACAGGGTACAAGTAACTATGGACTAGTGTATGGCTTAATTGAGAAGTAGCATACAGAGTAAGTGGGGGAAAGAATGGACAACACTTTTGTAGGGGATGCACTTGTTTTTTTTTAACATAAAACAATTACAAAAGCAAATATTTATGGGTTGGGATTTTTTGTTTGTTTTTTGGGGGGTTTTTTTGTTTGTTTGTTTTTAGCAAAAGTGATCTGTAATTTCAGTTCGACTTTAATAAAAATAATAATCAATACAAAATCAGATAATATATGCATACACTTTCTGCAGACAATTGTGGGCACATGCAGCAGCCTTGGGTTCTTAGGTGTCTTGTCCACCCAATTGGCATCCAGACATATATAGCATCCCAGAATTTAGAGCTCCACGACTTTGAGTATCCCACAATCCAGCAGTCTGAGCCATCACCGTATGACTGACCTCGAAAAGCTGCTGCAACGCTGCCAAAGTTAAAATTGTATTAACCATCAAACTCTGCTACCCAGATTTGTGCATATTTTTGCACAGTCAAATCAGGCATGTACAAATAGACTGGTGAGACCCAAATTCCATAAAGCCAAGCTCTAAACGTCCAGTCCCCCACATACTATAAGCTCTCCTCCACTCAGCCAAGGCCGTGGTTCATCAATAAGTGCCTCTCTTCTACCAAGTGCCCTTCTCCAAGTGCCATATTCTCTAAGCTTCCACTTCTCCAAACACCGTTGTAATGGGAGTCATCTACATGCAGGTGTAGCCACTGTAGAAGTCCCACTTATAGCAGTTGTATCGATCCCTTCTGAAGAGGTTTTTTTTTTTTTTCCAGTATTGATGCATGGTGGTGGGAAGAGGGGACTTCTACAATGATACCACTGTAGCTGCTGACCTTCCCAATTGTAAAAGTACTTAGATTCAACCAAAGAGCAGGGCTGGGGCTCCAGAAGCATCTTGGCACTCAGATCATCTTAATGTGTTGAGTCCAGCTGGAAATGTTGTGATCTCGGTCCCAAAATGCCTTTGGCCAGCCTGGTCCAGGACTGTTTGACACTTCTCCTCATCTGCATGATCTCTACCACCACCACACTGCTCTAACATCCAGTAGATCCTCACCTGTTTGCAGGCAACAAGACCTTTTTTTGTTTCCCTTTGAACACCCCCTCCCCCACTGCCATTTTTGAACCACCAAGCACCAATGACATGGAATGACTGGCGAGCATGACCCTTTGAATGCTCATGCATGCATGATGATGCAACTCATAACAGCAATGCCACACGTGATGATGCTAAGATCATGATGTTGATGTTTACAATGGAAATGATGCTGACGGTGATACTGATTAACAGCAATTTTTTTTCTCAAAACCCATGACAAAATCATAACTGTAGATATATTTCGTTTGCAAGCACTGAAAATGTTTATGCCTCTGTCAGGATGATTATAGCCATAATTTTGTAATTTTATAGATTGGACCAAATCCAAAAGCATGCAGAAGACAAAAAAAAAAAGTTAACTGAAGTCCCTGCTTGAGAACAGATGGAAAAGAAGAAAGAATGTTTTTTTTAAAGGGAAGATAAAAGGGGAATGCTGCATAACAAAACTGTCAAATGCTAGAAGTATGGCAGCAAACCCAAGAGTGATCTGTGTTGTCACTTGGAGCTAGAAAGTGGGTTAGGACACATGTACAGTGAGATTTTTTTTAGGAATATAGTTAGGATTTATGTATAAAATGGGTACATCATGCCACAGCGCATGTACTGTGTGGTACCCTCGTCTTAACATGGGTCTGTTTTGAGATCCATCCCACTAGTGCTTCAGTTTTCCCCTCGGGTTCTGCTGCAGTTTCTCTGCAGTGCCACCTCTCCTGCAGAGCGCTGTGCTAAATTAGCCTTTATCCTGCACTGGCTGTTTAACACTGCTGTTTGCTAAGCTCCCTTTCCCGCAGGGAACTTGCTCACATGTAGGTCAGCCATATCAGATAGTGGCATGATAGCCTGCTGGGACATTGACTCAAACTGACTGCACACATAGAAAGATGCTAAAAAGACAAATTCAACATATTTTAGTGGGATTTTTTTTTTTCAGTACTGCTGCTCACTGTATTTCCTAATCCCTTCAGCATGGTGGCTGTCTATAAGAATTAGCAGACTTCAGGTATTTTTTGGTCCTTAATGCCTTCATATTCTGGCTGTCTGAAAGCATCTTAGTGGCGGATTGCTTAACTTGCAGGTCACTCAATGAATGAATGAGACAGAATGACTTCAGTTTTCAAATGGGATTCGCAATACTCATAGGATCTAATCAGATCATCTCAGTTCAATCACAGCAAATCTGATTAGAGATGTTCAATATATCCTTTCTGAGACAGCAGGAAAGTAAATTGCAAATTAAAGTGATATGAACGGAGAGGAGATTGTAAAAGACGTGTGCAATATCAAGAAAGGAAGAAGAAAAGCTGCAGAAAAAGAAAACAGATACAAAGATAAAGGACTTAGACAAGGGTAGAGTGTGTGTTTACCATACTGGTGTGTGTCAGCAGGGACACGGAGCTCAGTGAAGCCTTGCCTCAGTCCATTTCTATTAATAAGAGCAGTGTAGGAGGTGGCTGAGCCATTCCCATCCCTGATACAGCTAGAATACATCCACACAGCACTCCAAGGTTATAAAAACTCAGCAACTGACACTCTAATACAAGTAAAGAACTGACAGAATGCTGCTGAATGGGTGGAGGAAAAATATGTTTAGGTATGTGAATAGTTGCACAGAAATGGCATGAACAGTGCCTTAAAGTTCTGAAGATATAAATATAATCAAACACTAACTAAAGAGATACCCTGCAACTATTACCTTCCACTCCATCCCCTGCTGTTCTGTGCCAAAACAGACGCTAATCTGACGGTGTGAGGTTTGACAGGCCGAGTGAGGTGACATTTACAAAGCCGTGCAGCTGAGCTGGCATTGAGCAGCATGTTAGCACAGCTGTATTTGTCAGGATAGACAGAAGCAGATATGATTTTCAACGAGAGACGTGTTAAGTCGAAATCATCACCGCATTCGTCTGCCTCACTGCCTCAACTCGCTAATTTGACCAGGACTCAGAACCTGAAAGAAAAGTGGTGACATATAAAAACATAAAGCCAATGGTGGGGGGTGGGGGGGTGGGGGGTTACAGAAGGTCTAGGAATAGTTAAACATGGTGTTATTCTCTACTGACTCCCTCCAGTTTCTTGTTTTGTTTCGTTTCCTTTTTGTCGTTCCGCAGTTTGTTCTCCACATTGATCGTCGTCCCTCCTAACAATGTGACAGTCCTGTACACTCTGTGTTGTGTGTCTGCCGAAGGCTTGTCTCTTCTCTGTTTTCTGTCACACTGTGGGAGTGGGGTGTGGTTTATTATTGCAGTAATACAGAAGTAGGTTGGTTTAAGAAAGAAAGAAGGAATAAGGAAAGAGTAGTCCTAAAATGAGTCATCCTAAATGTTGCAGCTATTAAAATGCATGTTAAGATGATACAAACTGAAAGATATGTCTTAGTGTACAAGGCTTGCCTGATTCTGAACAGTATGTTATATACCTGCAATATAACATCACACACATAATTACTGTGTTACAACAGAATGAGCCTGTACCTACTGAACCCAATCTACAAGCCAGTCCATGCCTGCTATGCTTTGCTCGACTTAGTCTAGTCCCCACCATATATTTATGTGCTGGTTGCATGAAACCAATTAACACCCTGTGTCAGCTGATCACGCTACATGCTGATATATATATATATGTGCTGCTGCAGTACCTCAAATCCAAGGCTCTCTTTGTTAGATTTGACTAATTGAAAGCCAGCCTGGTTGAGGTAAATGATGAGTCAGTTATTTCAAACAGTTGAGTAACTGTCTTTCCGCGTCCTCCCCGTCGCTGCCGGTGGCCAGGATGAAGAGCGGCGCCAGCAAGGCCTGGGGGAATAACCAGGATGGGGTGGTGGCCAGTCAGCCCGCCCGCGTGGTGGACGAGCGCGAACAGATGGCCATCAGTGGAGGCTTCATCCGCAGGTAGGAGGAAAGCTTGAGTGCTATGTAGCAAAACACCTAAAGGATAAGGAGATGTAGGCAATCATAAATGTGTAGGGACATTTTGGGTTGTAAGGACACCATAAATGTGTAATTACACAGGGTACATGTCCCAACATGTGCAGAGAATATTTTAAGACAAGGTGAGTAAATATGAACACGTTCTTGTTATAGGCAGCGGTAGCCTAGCTATTATGCTAGCAAAGCAAACCAGCTTCTGCCTCTATGAACATACAGGTATCAATGTACACTCGGCAGCCACTTTGTTAGATACATATCGGTAGTACTGGGTTTTGCTTTCAGAGCTACCATAATTCTTCGTGGCATAGATTCAACAAGGTGCTGGAAACATTCCTCTGAGATTTTGGCCCATATTGACATGACAGCATCACACAGTTGCTGCAGATTTGTCGGCTGCACGTCCATGGTGAGAATCTCCTGTTCCACCACATCCCAAAGGTGCTCTGTTGGATTGAGATCTGGTGACTGTGGAGGCCATTTGAGTTCAGTGAACTCATTGTCATGTTCAAGAAACCAGTTTGAGATGATTTGAGCTTTGTGACATGGTGTGTTATCCTGCTGGAAGCAGCCATCAGAAGATGGATACACTGTAGTCATAAAGGGACGGACATGGTCAGCAACAATACTCTGGTAGGCTGTGATGTTTAAACGACTGTCAGTTGATACTAAGGGGGCCAAATTGTGCCAAGAAAATATCCCCCACACCATTACACCACCACCAGCCTGAACCGTTGATACAAGGCAGGATGGATCTACGCTTTCATGTTGTTTACACCAAATTGTGTCCCCACTATCCGAATACTGTAGCAGAAATCCAGACCCATCAGACCAGGCAACGTTTTTCCAATCTTTTATTGTCAAATTTTGGTGAGTCTGTGTGAATTGTAGCCTCAGTTTCCTGTTCTTAGCTGACAGGAGTGGCACCCAGTGTGGTCTTCAGCTGGTGTAGCCCACCTGCTTGAATGTTCGATGTGTTATGCGTTCCGAGATGGTCTTCTGCATACCTTGGTTGTAATGAGTGGTTATTTGAGTTACTGTTGTCTTCCTATCAGCTCAAAGCAGTCTGGTCATTCTCCTCTGACCTCTGACATCAACAAAGAATTTTCACACAGAGAACTGCGGCTCACTGGGTTCTTTCTCAGTTTCAGACCATTCTCTGTAAACCCTGGAGATGGTTGTGAAAATCTCTTTCTGAAACACTCAGACCAGCCCATCTGGCACCAATGACCATGCCACGCTCAGAGTCACTTAAATCACCTTTCTTCCTCATTCTGATGCTCAGTTTGAACTTCAGCAGGTCGTCTTTACCATGTCTACATGCCTAAATGCACTGAGTTGCTGCCATGTGATTGGCTGATTAGATATTTGCATTAACAAACAGCTGAACAGATGTACCTAAAGTGTCCGGTGAGTCTATATCATTATTGAACAATGCTCAGCACTTTTGGAAGAACGCTTTCAAAAGTGTCACTTAAAAATATTAAGTTTTGTGACTTAGGATATAAAACAAGTGCATCAACTTGACTTTGAATGTCAGTCTGAACCAGTACAAAGTGCAAATGGTGATCAGTTCATTCATTAAGGGAAATACTGTCGTATCTTATGATGCTCTAAGGGATCTGTTTGTGCTGCTTGACAGATGCAAGTATTTTTCAGGCCTGGACGTTGCATCAGCTTGGATTAAGTGTAGGAAATTTATCATTTCCTACGCTTAACCCAAGCTGAATGGCAGTGTCAGTATGCGTTCCCAGATGATGAATTGTTCCACTTTTTATGTAGCATCAACCTTGGTCAGTATTTAAATTCACCCAAATAGGAACTGACAGTCCCCATCCGCATGAGCTCAACTTTATAATGGGTATGAAAGAGCAAATGAAGGCGTTTCCACTTAAACACCACCTACAAATAGAAAAAACTATACACTAAACACTGGACCTTTAAAATGATGGCTACATGTTTTACAATAGCTACATGTCTTCTAAAGGTCAGAATAGCCAACGTACAGCTGTAAACGCATTAGGAGAAAAATGGAGTCAGGTTAAAATGAGGAGCAGCAGAAAGGACATTAAATCATTATTTGCCTCTTATCTCGATGCCTCAATATATTATCAGAACTAAAGCCCCGCTGCCAGTCTCTTCCAGTTTGTATACATTTTAATTGATCCAGACTGCTAAATGTTGAGTTGACATTTTCAACAAGCTGTTCAGACGTTTTTATCAAAGCACACATAAATTAAGCAGCTTTTATGTCTGGAAACCAGTTTGATGCTGATACAAGTTTCCTGATACTCATATTTGCCTTTTGAGGAAAGTAATATTTTCAAAGAATCTAAATTAATATTTTGTTTTTAATTCAATTCAATTTTATTTTATTTATATAGCGCCAACTTATCCAACTTGAATTTTCATTAGATGAAGCTGGAATTCCAATTTTGCATTTGATTTTTACATCAAACGTAAAATTCAGCTGTAACCTGACAGGGACAAAATGTAGGTGACAGAAACTGAAGAAAAAAATATGGAGAAACAGATAAGATACAGTATTTGTAAACCTATTTAGTTCAATTCAACTTTATTTATTTAGCACCAAATCCCAACAACAGTCGCTTCAAGGCGCTTTATATTTTAGGGTAAAGACCCTACAATATTAGACAGAAAACCGCAACAGTCAGATAACCCCCTATGAGCAAGCACTTGGCAACAGTGGCAAGGAAAAACTCCCCTTTAACAGGAAGAAACCTTCAGGAGAACCAGGCTCAGGGAGGGGCAGCCATCTGCCGTGACCGGTTGAGGGTGAGGAAAACAGAAGAGAGCAGAGGGAGACAGGACAAAAGACACACTATGGGAGAGAGACAGAGTTAA
>VUQI01006198.1:12856-29653 GCA_015106735.1 Paratilapia polleni
AATTTTTTAATTTTTTTTTTTTTTTTTTTTTTTTTTTTTTTTTTTTTTTTCTCTATATACACACACACTTAACACCTTACTTAAATCTAAAATGATCCTCTCACACACAGACACACAGAAGCACAGACTGGTTACCTCATGGTGGGCATGCTCATAGAGTGTCTGATAGAGTAACTGTCCCCGGAGAGCGTGGTGAGAGAAGAGTTAATGATTAGCACAGGTTGCACCCACTCACAAAACCAGAAGCAAAGCCAGGAGTCAGCTAGGGAAAGCAGAGTTTCGCCGTTTTCTTTTGACACTGTGCATGTGCAGTGTCTGACAGAGGATTACACACAGGGAAAAGGTTGAATTTCAAAAGATATGCAAGCAGGGAATTAACAGCATCCACTCTAGAGTTTCACAAGTATTTTCATTAATCTCTCTTTAATTGATTAATTCAGTACAGCTATGAATTTAAAAGTGAAAAATCCCATGTGGTCCTACATGAGCTTATTATTAGCTTAGCTTTAGCACCCTGCTGCATGTGGGGAAGTGCAGGAAAGTTCACTGCACCCCTTCACATGATTCATCAGGACAATTTCTCTGCCTTTTCAGAGACCAAAACCAATTAGATCTGATTCTGGGCTCAGACAAGCAGCTGATTGAGTACTGCAGTCCAGGATGGCTGCAACATTTATTCAGCTGAGTCCATACTGTGCCATCCAGTTAGTTAGTGCCATCAGCTGATCTGACTGAGATCTACTCACTGCACCAGACTCCTTACTGTGATGTAATCTACTGTGTGACTCTTACCCTATGGAGTTGGATCTTAGGAAGCATGGAGGGAGACGGAAAACATTTTAAGATACTTGGACAAGCCACTGTCAACATTACAGTCACACTCAGTGAAATTCACTCTGGTGGAACATTAATGTCATTAATACAAAACTGTTTCACTATAAAAGGCAAACTGCCACCGCAATACTTATATTTTTAGGTAACACGAGGAATCAGTTCACTGAAACTCAAATATGACAACGTGTTTAAACAATGTGTGTTAGAAGAAGAAAACAGAAAGAAGGGAAACGGTGTCACAGTGATTGGGAACCAAGTTATAGGAAGTTTTATCCCTCGTACACAGACATGTTATCAAAACTAAAATGTTCTACTGACAGAAAAACTCCAAAACAAAACCTTCTTATCCACACTCACTCTAGAAGAAAACCATTCATGAAAAACACACACACACACACACACACACACACACACACACAGAGCCAAGGTAAGAATAAAAAGATGTCAGTTAAAAGAGAAACAACAAATAACAGTGAGACAGACGACAAGTGGTAAATCACCTTTGTAGCTGTATAAAAGTTATAAAGGTTATAAAAGTTATATTATAGACAGACTTGATGTGAGGGCTTCTTTTCTGAGTCTGCTTGTAATATAATTTATGGCACACTGTAGGAAGCTTCTCTTGGCATAATTTGCGTTAATTTCAGTGCGTTAACACATATCAGACAGTTCTAGTCCTAGTCATATTTGCATAAATATTTTGTAGGACATCCAGTATTTATAGGCTGTTTGTAAATTTGTAAGCTGAGCTTTTTGATATGTCTTGTTGATCATAAAATGACAATTATGTAATTAGTCAGGATAGACAGGCAAATTGTGGTATAACATAGTTTGGGAGCTAAATGTAAGAAAATGTCACTTTAAAAAGTGTACATGTTTGATAAAGAGTTTGATAAAGAAACAAGTGCAACACGTCAATCCACAGCAAACAGGCTCAGGCCCACACAAACCAAACCTGTGCAAACTGTGGGAACATACCTCCGTGGGAACAGTAACTCTAGACCAAACATGCTGGAATATACCAAAGATAATAAGTTGCTTATTTTCTGTAATCCATACTTCCAAAAAATAGGATAAATTTTATTATACAAGGAAGTACTGAAAGCATTTTCTTTTAATTTCTGCACAACAGTCTCAACCTTCTTTTCTGTTGTTAGTAAATCTGCACTTGTAAGAGTTACACATGTATACCTTCCTGTAAATGTGCCATTTTTCCTTTTCATTTGATGGTTGAAATAAATCACAAAAAGCCAAACTGTCTGCAAATAACACTGACCCCTTCAGACTTTGAATAATCTGACTGATCTGTCCATCATTACCCAGTTAATATACACCCTTCTTAATATGAATTATACTACCAACATGGATCTGATGACATGTTGCAGTGTCTTCAATGCACTTTGGTTGCTAACCTTCAAAAGCCTTTCTTGTGCTTTCACCTGCACATCCTGGGAATACTTTCTGCATCATGAATGCCCTGCCACACAGTCCCATCCTTTCTGTTTTTCTCTTGTATTCCACACACTGAATGCAGCATTTATTTGCATTAACCGATGCAGGGACACACGTGTTCCCTGAAACACCCAAACACTTTTTTATTTCCCGTGTCTCAAACAGAGCAACGCAGACCGTCAGATCAACAACAAGACAGAGAAAGTGACTGAGGGAGACGGCTGTTGCCTCAAGCCCTTCGACTCAGAAAGCAGCTTAATGCTTCTTACATAATCCCATGCTCCCTTGAACTGGTTAGAACAAGAGTCAAAACTCTGCTCTCTGAGATGCAGAGATGGATAGCACAGATAAAAAACACGTCACTGGGCTGGATAAAAGTGGAAGTGCATGTGGAGCAGATGGGTTAAACAGGTATGACTGGGTCAGTTAAGCAGATGAGTTGATAATGGACCTTAAGATGAGCATATTGCTGCAATGGGCACATTTAAATGGTATCTATTGCAAGCTACAAGGACACAGAAAATAGGATTGTGTGGCATGTGAGTGAAAAAGTTCAAAGACCAAAGCAATTAGTGGGTTCCGTCTATGTGGAAGTGTTCAAATAAAAGGAAGCTGGGTTTGCTTGAAAAAGATGCTCTTGAAGATCATCCAAACAAGTTCACCTGACTTAACACTGGTAGACAGTGACTGAAAACCTTCATACACAGGGGATTTAATTCAATAGCACATACTACTCCAGTATTTTTAATATAGTATCTGGGCCACAAGCTTCCTCTACACATATCTGCAAAATGACTTTAGCAGTACAAAACAGCATTGCTTGGACCAGCTTTGTTTCTTCTAAGTTTAAAACTGTTTGCAGACTGCGTGACATAGAAGGCATCACCATGTGTCTACAGAGCAACCAAATTCAGCGGGTGACTGTGTCCACATGGTTTGCATGATGTATTATCAACCAACGCAAACAGACTACTGTCACTGGTAAAAGCTGTTTGGCAGGTGAGAAGCAGGAGATTGGACTCTGCACAGTGAAAAGGGTGACACAGCTTTGGTGCAAGGGGGATCATTTTCCAACATGTGACATCACTCTCTACCTCATGTCTCCAAACTTCCTGGTGATGGTGCTGCCAAGGGTGTTGAAGGCTGCTGAGGTTCTCTGTCCTGCTGTGGAGAGTGTCTCTGATGTCTTCTTGTAGCTGACAAACACACACGCACACACATACGTGCAATGAAACATACGGATGCATATACAGTATAGGCTTATATGAAGAGAACAAAAGCATGAACACACTGCAAGTCCACATTCAAACTTATACTGCTGGATTTTTACAGAAGCAAATGGAATAAGTTGAAGTGCACTTTGGGTGATTGAATTAGCCGATAATCCACATGTGCAATCATTTTTACAAAGCACCATCTAAAGCATTGGTAATAAAACCCATGTAGCTTCTTTTGAAATCCTTTGTCGTGATCTTGCTGTGGTTTCATTTTTAACAGTCAAGCCTTTTAACCTTTTTCAACAAATACCTACTTTATAAAATGACATGCTTCACACTTGGTAAATAAAAAGGTGAACACACCAGTTTCATACTAATCCCCATCACCTCATTGCCACTTTAATGCCCTAATTTACTTTTTGGATTGTACGAATTTGATGTGCATTCATGTTTTCCAAGTCCTGCGTTTTACAGTACGCTGGGGTTGTTTACACGTGGATAGCCTATCACAGCTTCAAGAACTCATATGTCTGTGTTACCCAGTTTCTCCCAGACCGCACATTGCTGTGGTCACCCTGGTTCATTATAGATGAGGATGGAGGCTGTGTGTGTAAAGTGAGCTTCAGGATAAAGTGTAACTGGATAAGAAAGAAGGCCTTTAGAGACTATCCGCTTGCTCTTCTTCATCTCTTGTTGTCTGGATAAAAGCTCAGTGCTGACCATCTAACCAGGAAATTTGATTGTTTCTCTGCAGACAGAAAGACTTAAAAAAAAAAAAAAAATCTTAAAGAAACAGCTCAACATTTTGGAAAATACGCTTATTCACCTTCTGGCTGACAGGCAGATGAGAAGATGGCTATTTAGCTTAGCATTACCATCAAGAGACTTACGCTCTGAACCTCACTATTATTGTTATGTCATGTACAGACAAATGAAAAATTAAATGACAAAATGAAGGGTGGAAAATCCTTCTTTGCCCTTTGGATGGGAGCATTGCTAAATTGCAGGGACTACCCCCCACCGGGATAGAAATGTTGCGTCACAGGGTAAAGGTAACCACTTTGCACTTAACTGCAGTGACCCTCCCCTCTAAAACCATCCATCTGTTCATCCACCCGTTAACTATTCCTGCTTGTTCTCTAGAGAGTCTTGAAAGGCTGAAGCCTACATCCCTGACATCCCTGAGGTCCATCGCAGGGCAATGCCTGCAAAACTTAACAGAGCCACAAGACCCCCATACTATAGGGGTCAAGGCTTCAACTTTTTCTTTTAATTTGTCACCCTCTGTAATTCTTGGAAAGAACACAAATCAGCGTATTTCTCAAAATTCCAAACTATTTCCTTTAAATCTTTAAGTCCCATGTAGAGCTGCAGGAACATCCAAGACCCACTAAAAATCAAAGTTTACACCTGCAGGGCTGCACGGTTTTTACCATTTCATTCATTATTAGACTGTTAGATGACTGTACACTTTTTTCAAATATACATGGTTTGAAATCAATATATTTTTTTAAAGGAGTCATCTTTTACAAATACACAGAGGGCTTCTCTTCTGAAAAACGAGAAGTTGAAAAAGCACATAAACAATAAATGTTTCCCCATTATATGCAGGGAAGTGACATTTACAAGAAAATAATAGTACAGTAAAAAAGTACAATAACGTCGAGCTACTAAAGGGAACATGTACTATTAATTGTGCACTGAGGACAACAATAGCCTTCAGCAGTGTGTTTTAATCAGGTTTTATGATGTCTGTTACAGTGAGCACAACAAAGATAACAAATCACACACACACACACACACAGTGCGGCCAGAAGCAGGGCATTATGTTTTTTTTAAATTAGCTTTTTGATATCTGTGTTTCCAAGAGGCACTCGGTTTGGATAGCCTGTGCTGGCTGCTAAGAAAGCAGAAACCTGCTCTTTGTGTGATTACTGTGTGTGTGTGTGTGTGTGTGTGTGTGTGTGCGCTATGAAGGGCATCAGTGTTTACAGCCAACATAAAAGCCATTCTGCCATGAGCACTTACACACACACACACCTTCTTAAACATACAAATGTCTCAGAGTTATATGATGCAGCCTCTCTCTCTCACACACACACTTTAACTTACGCTGCTGAGCTCTGCATGTCGTGCCAGCCTCTGCTGAAGTTGGTTTTGAGCTCGCTCAGAGGAGTGATGCCCAGTTTCTGTTTGAGCTCTGCGTGCTGCTTCTCTTTGGACGACAAAACCTGCTTCAATGTACCGATCTCCTCTTCCAGCTGGACACACGCAGAAAGACGAAGAGCTACTTAAGAGACTTCATACGCCACATCAAAAAGTTACTGTTCTGCTGCTAATGATGCGTTTGTGTGTGTGTGTGTGTGTACTTTAGCTAATTCTTGCTGTATCTCCTCCCTCTCTTCCTCCGTCATAACGGAGACGTTCAGGTTGACCTCTGACACCAAATCTTCATCAGCCTCTCTCAGTGGCTCAGAGTCAAGAAAACCTGTTTGAAATACAAACAAGGGCTGCGTAAATTTACTTTAATCTGTCGGTGTGTGACCTTAAAACTGTGGAGGAAAAACAGGACATGGTGACACAATGTGCGTATTCAACATTTCAAAAGGTGACAGTTTTGCTTAAAAAGTGGTAACTGGAGACCAGAAAATCTGTGTCTGGTCCTGGAGTCAGCATTCAATTCCTGGAAGAACAGGTTTTTGATGCCATCGTGGATTTTTAAATGAGCCATGTCAGAGACACTCCAGGCATTTCTGGCACATATGCCTTATTCTGCTTTTTCCTGTTTTATCATATTTTTCTGACTCTCTTTGTCCACATATCTGTGTTTGTTTCCATGTCTGACTGTGTCTCTTTCAGTTATGTAATCTGTGGCTGCAGCCTGTAGCACTCTAATCTGTCTTAACTGATGTGGATTATCTTGCTTTAACTCTGCTGACCAACACTACAGGCAAACACAAACAAGATGCGCTCAGATTTCAGGGAGCAGCCTGAATTTCAAGTTGCAGAAATTGATTTTTTTTTAGCTTTATAGTGAATGAAAAAACACGCGTACAGGGAAAAGTGTTGAACCAAGATTAAAGACATTATGTAAAACCTCAGCTTGTTTACAACAGCAGCATCACAGGCGTAACATTTCATCTACCCAACTTACAAGCTATAACAAATTAAATATAATGAGGCAAGACAGGTTTATGTGGTAAACATTTTCTGTCAGATTCTGCTTCATAACACTTGCACGCTGTACTCCTGTCAACAACACACACAGACACCCAGCCCACACTCTTTAGATGCAGATCCTGAATGAAACAATTACAATAAATGACATTTTTTTGATCAGCCAGAGCTGTGATTTTTTTTTTTTTTAAATATATGATGCCCATATATCACAGTTTCATAGAAGAGTGTCGTATACACGTGAAACATTCAAGACCAAACATCTAAAAATTGCAATGTTTATTTACTTTCTTATTCTATTAAAAAAAAGAAAAAAGGAAAAAGAACTGTAGACAGGTGAAAAGACCAAAAATAAAGCAAGAGCTAAAGATGAACTTCAGACTATTTTAGTGTGATTAGTCTCATATTGTTTGTTGCAGGATTTCCCTTTATGATATTTGTAAAAGGCTTAACAGCACCACACAGTACCAGGAAACAGCAGGATGACAGTGTACATACAACATGAGAAAGGTAAATACATGCAGGGCACTGTGTCAATGACCAGTGAACGTGATGCCTTTAAATGTCGACTCAGACACCATTTGGACAGGATGGAAATAAAATGTTTTAACATACCTGGGGTGAGGTGTCCTCTCTCTTGATGTGGCCGCATTATAAGACAGGCGAGGGGACAGCGAGGTTAGTAAAGACTAATGTACTGCACTGTGTGTGCACTGTCCACTGACTGTAGTGGCTACTCTAAAGTATATCAACAGTTCAGTGCTTTGAAAACTAAGGTTAAAGGGGGCACAGCAGCAGCTCATGCAGCAAACTCACACACAAGTACAGCGTATAGCACTAAACTCAAGCACAGCTTGGAGCAGTTCAGTTCATTGCGGGCCTTTCTATAGTAAAGAGCTTTTTCTACCAACATTACACAGCAGGAGGACAATGAGATTTTAGACCCCCGCGGTTTCAATGGAAGCTTTTCATGTCTGTCTTAAGTGCACTGAGAAACCAGTGTCCCTGTTTACACAGCCAGGAGAAGACCATAAAAAGCCAGGGACAGCCCTTGTTAAGACGCTGTCCACGAGAGTCAGTAAAGCCTGAGAAACAAAACACTTAAAGACAGGAATCCACAACACACCATCCTCTGAAGCTAGTCCCTTTATTAAATCATGTTCAGATTCGGTTTTCTTTTCAAACTGCTAATGAAATTGAAGGTAAAAATTTCAAGGTAACAATGAGTGACCGTATTAGTGATTTCCTTTTAGCTAACGTGCTTCTTTTTTCCAAGTAGTTTATGTCTGTGTGCAGGGAAGGCAAGGTTAAATGTCCAATTTGCCCACTGAAATACAACACTGGCCATTCCCACATCAATGCGAGAAGGTGGGATATAACTCCAAATGGGGTCAGAGTTAGGGCGAGCTGCTGTAGCCCAAGCACAGGCCGCAGTCAGCGGTTTCTCTTCCGTTTACATAACATGGGTTTCTATTTTTTTGGCATTCACGATTTAGAACAGGCTACAATTGTTTGCGAGTAACTAAAACCCCAATAAACATGAGTGGCTGGCTCTGGTTAAAAGCTCTGAGGTGCACCAAAACATTCCTCTGTCTTAGAAAAACCCTTAAGATTAGTTTTTTTCATCGCATGCCTTTAGTTGACAGTGACAGCGGAGAGAGACAGGAAACATGGGGTGCGAGTGAACTGGGAATGACCTGCAGACAAGTCAGTGGTCCAAGTCATAGGTTATTGGATAAAATCAAACAGATGGATGTTGAAAACAGGACTTAAAGTAAGATCAGGTACTAAGAAAAACCTCCTCTGACACCCTCTAAGGCACCAATGAACAGGAGGAGTGGGTAACTGGAAATGTGCAGGCCCTGTTAGACCGGCCCCACATGACAACGGGGATATGAAACTTTGCAAAAAGCTACCATATGATCATTTTATTATGTTTTTATTCCATTTTAAACATTTACTGCCTTTGATACTGACACGGTGTGACCTTGTGCAGGAACCAACCATGCTCTACAACTCTCAATCAGACATTTCACTTTGCTTTAACATTTAACATCCAGTACATTCTTGGAAAGAGACACGCAAAATAAATGAAAACCACTAATTTGGTTCAGGAATTTGGATTGATCAAATTTATCTAATTGGTTAACTGTTTAATTATTTTCTGTGTTGTTTTGGTTTTTGTTAAGCTCAGCGTGGTCTATATTTGAGTTTAAAATGCACACTGTAATGAATACAGTGAAACTTTCTTAGTTATTAATTGGTTTGCCTACAAGAAAATCAACTTGAATCTGCCTGTAGTGCAGCCACTGTGTGTTTGGTTTATATCACTATGGATGCACCAGATCTGAAATTCTAGGTGGACATTTGACCCAATAAGCAGTGTATGTTTGTTTTGTTGTTACTCGTTACTCTTTTTGTGCGAGGGAAACAAAAAGCCAGAGCAAAGCTAATGTGACACAAGAGATAAACAACAGCCACTGCTACCTCTAAACATAATCTTATTTGCAACAGCAAACAGCAGACATCAAGGGCGATATTATCGGTGCATCCCCAGATATCACAAATATTAAACTGTTAATGAGATTGTTACAATTAAATTGGGCTTTTATAGCTTGTTAAAGCACAAATTACCTGATAAAATACAGAGAACATGTGATTAGTGGCAGCTGTATCCCTGAAGGTGGCTGTAGGTTTAAATGTTCAACCAAAGTGAATGAGTGATCTATTCTATAGGCTCTAGTCTACATCCCTCGTCACCTGTGCTGTCCAGCTGCATATCCCAAGTGGTGGAACTGACCCAGGTGTCAGACATTGATGTGTGACCCCACCGATTGTCCCCTGATGGTGAAGTTTTACCCCGTTCTGTCTGGTTTTCCCCATTTGGGACCACAGGAGCCAAGCCTTTCCCATATGAGCTCCTCCTAAGGGACTCTTCACCAGAGGGGTAAAACATACCCTGATTCAAACCTGAGCAAAGTCACAGTTTACAGTTACATTTTCAGTGCCTCAGAAAAACTGAATTTGTTATTAGCAAGCACTTAGTTCTCAGTTAATATTTTAGCTTAACTAATGAAAAAAAAAAAAGGAAACTGGGAGCGCTGTGAAACTGCCTGTGAGCATACAGGAAGTTTCTGCAGACAGAACAGAGCGCCTACTGTTTTAAAGGAAAAACAGGAATATATGAGTCATTTCATACTAAGGACATCATCCCATCAAACCTTCACAGCGACATGATGAGATACGGTACCCTATAAGTACAAAAATCTTTGAACCAGAGCGGCAACATTGTGTGCTGCGATACAGAAACAATCAGCTGAGAGATGCTAAAATGCACTGCAGGGCTGAAGCAGATGACAACTGTCTGTGTGATATATGTAATATATTTTTTACACTGCTAATACAGAAATATTTAGTGTGGTTTAGTGTAAATTCCTCCTTCAAATCTATGAAAAGATTACCTTTAATCACTTGGGTAAAGTTATTTTCAATTCAGCCACCTCAAAAATAAGTGACTTTCCCTCCGATTTAAGGCATACATTACCAGCCTTTTTGTCTTCTCTCCTGTTGGTTTATTCACTCAGACCACACTCACTCACTCTCCTGACTGTTCATTAAATCAACACTGAATCACACAAGGGCGACGAGTGCTGCACTGATTTCTGTAGACAGGCACTTTTAAACATGCTGCACTTCTATCAACATCGCAATCAGCGATGCTTCAGCATCACTTCACAGCATCGCCGCAGCGGTTTTCTGCTTTTTGTGATTCAGGGTGGATTTACCTTTTTTTTTTGTTGTTGTTTTACTGGGAGAGTTGAGTCTTACCCTGCTCTCCCTCGTGTGTGGCTGAATCAACCCATTCCTCTCCGGGGCCCATGCTGCCCCAGTCCACCACTGATCCACTCAGAACACTAGAGTACATCTCTGCAGCAGAGCAAGGCAGCAGGGTGATAGGACACAAGAAAGCCAGTTATACACAAAAACACAGGGACTTGTGCTCCCCTCCCTGACTGTCGTACTGAGGCCTGGCTCAGTGCAGGCTGTCTGATTATGCATTTGCACAGGGACAGGAAACCTGACTTTGACCCTCTTTGGCACAGATATGAACTTCTCTGAGCTCTTTAAACAGGATGCACTTCTTTCTTGTTACTTACAGCCCCTGACTAAGAACAAATCAGTGCCACAAAAGGTTCACAGTAGGATCGTTTGTAACTTTGAAACAATCCAGAAAGAATATCTAAGGTTATTAGGCAACAGAAGCTCTCTGCTTGCTGATGAAATTTCATTACACCACACTCCAGCACTACAGGAGGAAGTGGGCCAGGATAAGGCCAGTTTCGCTTACAACCATTTCCCTCTGGTTCCACATTCTGACATAAGGCAAAGCTGACTGTTAAACACCATTTTCTAGGGAAGAAAAGATCACAGATTTAAGTGCAAAACACAGAGTATCAACTTTACTTCTATATATTTAAATTTAAAATCCTGCCTTTGGGTTACAAAGAACCATCTTTTCCTTAAAGGTTTATTCCAGTGAGTCTTATAGGGCGACATGTACAAAAACACTTGATGATAAAGTCTAATTTCAGCCCCTCAAAGCAGGTAACAAGTGACTGTGAGGGTCATTTTTTCGCATAACATTAAAGTAGCACTGACTTTATGTCATAGGCTGCTTGGTCAGTGGAAGAATATCTCTCTCCTTCTTTACTGTCCATTCTGTGTGTCTCCCCCCTGCTTTTTGTGGGGGTGAAATACCTTCGGTCACAAGATTATCATTTGGCCCAGTGGTCACGTGGCTATCAGAGGCTCGGGGATGGTCATACGGCTCAAAGAAAATTAATTAAAGCTAAAGCAGAGGCCAAGTTGATAAGCAGGACATACTGTACATGGTCTAAACAGTATCTAAAACTTTTTAATGCTCTATTCAAGTCATTACAGCTGCATTTACATGGGTAAGTGAAAAAGGGCTCAGCTCACAGATTTTAAGTATTGCCTTACCAGAACAAGTAAGGAGATTATAGTGCTTTGGAAAGTTTCTGAGGAGTTCATTTTCCCATATAAGAGTTTTTTTCTGCCTTTTTACTGCAAAGGAATGCAATTACCAAGCTGAATAAACAAACCTTTATCCCACTGACTGCACAGAAGCAGAGCTAATACCCTAGCTGGTGAATGCAGGTCTTGTGTCTCATTCAGATGATAATGACATACATGTTCACAACAATTTACTGAATCTGAACAGTCAGTGAAAGTTATTTATCTATAGCTTGGAGTCACTGTCAGTTCTAAAACAACACGCATTCTTTGCAATGTTTTGACAATAAAAGCAGTACAACAAAGGTGTTCTGCAAGGACTTTTGCAGCAGTGATTTCCCTTCAGCACCTGCAGTAGACCTAAGTGCAAAGACGGTGAACATGCCAGGATGACAGGGTGGCTAAACTAATTTCTGAGATCAACACAAAGCATTCTGGCTTTGTAGAGCTTCCACAAATAGCAGAAATAGCCAAAACTCATGCACCAAATCACCACACAGAGCCAGTAAACAGTAACCAGCTCAGGATTTGGTCAGGAGTTTCCATGTTGTCTCACAGCACACAGTCTTACTGTATATATGTGGATGCCTGAAGCTTCGTAACCGTTTCACTGCTTCTTAAAAATGCAGCTCCACAAATGGCGCATGGCAGACAAAACTGTCTTTATACTTAAGGACCCATGCAGCAACAAATGAAGTTGACATAAGCCACGGCAGATGCTCTGGTTTATAATCTTAAGCTTTTTTTTTCTTCTTCATTTCTACACCAACGTCATAACAGTGGCGCGTGCAGTTAGTACAGCCAACATTTAACTTAAGCTCATTATCAGCTCAAACAGCAAACAAAAGTACGGCTGCGGCTTCGGTTATCCCGGTCTGAAAAACAACAAGAGTTTTCCTCAGCGTTAGCCGACACTGACTCACCTTGCTGCCTGGTTTCCATCAGCGACTTACAGGTGAGTTTCACAAACAAAACGCTCTGAGTCAGACCAAGGCTCGGCAGCACGCGCAGCACCGCTAGTCAGGTTAGTCTGTGTCAAGTTTTCTTGGATGTCACGCGCTGGGCCAGGTCCCGGGCGGAGCCTGCAGCACGAGCCAATGGGAGGGCGCGGTTGTAATTTAGTTAATTTATCCCCCGGAGTTATTTCGTCACACGAAGCTGCGCTCAGTGGACACAACAAACCTCGTACAGTGTTAAACCTGTAAATGTATGTTTGTTGACGGTGGAGAAAATCTAAAGATTTTTTGCTTATGAAAACAAAAAAACAAAAAAATAAATAAAAACCCAATATCAAACAAATTACCATATAAGGAAAATTCCTGAATCTGAAAAAAAGCACAATTATTAAAAGCGTCACAATAAAAGCATGTTTTATGTAAATTTAACGTAGTAAGGTTATCTTAGATGTAGCGAACTACTAATAAAAATATATAAATAGCTGACCGATAAGGGACACGTAAGACAATGAATACTAAAGCAAAGTACTTGAAAACTGCATTTGTTCGTGTCTATAGGTAACTACACCTCTACACTGTCTTTGTACTAATCCATGTGTACTTCTACTGGTACAACTACTGACACTAAATAAACCACTTAGTATAATTATTTGTTTATCTGTAAGTTATTTATTAATTAATCATTTTCATGTTAACACATAATCCTCCAAGTAACCTTATGTGTCATATTTCCTTTTTAGCATTCATTAGACCCGTTTGGCTCACAGAAAAAGAATCAAGGTTTTGGCTATAAACTGTCCGTTGTTATGGTGGCTTTGCCTCCGCTGGTGCACTTATGACACCTACTGACATAAAACTGCAGTCACAACTGTGCTTACAGGTCAGAGCAGGTTAACAGACAGGCTGATCTGCAGCCATTTTAACACACTGTCAAACAGATCTCAACAAGCATAATTCAGAAGGCCATCCATGAAGAAAAAGGTAGACTATTTCTATGATGTTTCAATAACAAATAAATCAGGCAAACTGGCACATTTTGGCATTTGACTTGCTTTACTTTATTCTCCATTAATAAAGCAAAATCTCAGAAGAAAACAGTGTTTGTGCCTGGCTAAGTGAGCAACAATAATATTTATCAGCAGATATTTCTGACAGTGGCAGCAGGTGGAAGAATGTATTCTTGGTGAAAACAAGGAACACACTTATCAAGTGTCTTTGACATTTCCTTGAATAGAAATACCCGTGGATAACGTGTGGCATATACACATAAACCTGCTGTTGTTGTCGTTCCAACAACTTTGCATGTCCAGATGAGGAAATCCCAACCTGATGTTACTGATAACACACAACGTACTACAACATCAATATTCACGCGTCCTGAGTGGAACTGATCATTGAAATGACTGAAAGTGATGCATCTTTTTGGTGCAATCACCTCTTTCACCGAGATAGGCTTAGCGCCGTGTCAGCCTTGTGATGTCCATCTAATGAGTGCGACGGCGTCCTCATTTGAATCCGAAGAGCGAGCCGCAATATGGTGAGTGTAGCTTGTGCAAAAGTACAAGAGTATTTGGGATGTAGCAGACCCACTGGATTGTGGCACTTATAAAATTTCAGAAGTTTAGTTTAATCTGAAGCTATAAAACACAGTTTTAGCAGGAAAATACTGACTCATCTGCATATTTTCTGTGTGGTATGGGTAAGACATCCATATATTCAACAGTAGTTCCAAACAAATTTATTTTACATCAAGAAGCCTATTATACTGCTTTATTAGTTGTTCTAATAAATAACACATACAACAGCAGGCTGTGATAGACTATACCCTCATTTGTAATATTTGCAGGGACCCTGAATAACAAGTTGGTAATCTGATCTGTTGTTGCTGTGAAGGCACCATTGCATATTTACGCCAATATAAATGAGAATGTCTTAAAAACAAAAAGGCCAGGGGGTATCAGCCAGCCAATACTTCCCAGCAAGGGAACAGTCAGAGGCTGAAACAACTCTAATGTCACTAAATGAATACACAGAGCAGCTTTTGGTTACAGCTTTAACCAAACAGCTGCTTGCTGTGGTAATACAACAACAATAACAGCAAAGATGGGATTTCTACTTGGCATTAGCATTGGGCAGAGTTATGCAACACACCTGTATAAAAGGGTAAAAACCTAATGTGACCTAAAGTCCCATCGTGTAAAATAACCTCATTTGTTTGCATTTACAAGTTAAAAAAAAAAAAAGAATATTAACATGAAATGGCTACTTTTATTTTGTCACTTTTCTAATTTCTCATCTTTTAGTTGTTCTGATAAACTAATCAATAAAAAATGTTTAAGTGGTAAGTTAGTAAAATGCCATGGAAATAGTATAAAGGACATATTCATGACATAAAAAACTCTATCCATCATATGCACTGCCGTGTGACAATCCAGCAAAGAAAAAAAAAAAAAAAATGCAGCAATTCAATATGCCAGTGTAGCTAAAACATGTCTGCGTGAGATGCGTGTGAATAAATGTTAAAAGTGTTCAGTTTCAATAATTCTGTTTCCGCATTTAATTGCACATTCACTTTCCTGGTGCTGACTTACTAATACATAGCCCGTATGTTGAGATTTAACCCCTGACCTCTGTGCAGTGCTCACAGCACAGCTGAAACAAGCAGGGAATCACAGGTTTACTTCCTGGAATTGAATACAATTTCTGGGCAGCTCCAGGCATCAGGAAGAGTTTTGACTCTACAGAGCATTTCAGGATATCTGTGGCACAGCTCAGGTAGATGGGAGGGCTCTGGGTTACAGTGAAGAGAAAGCAAACTCCCTGAGAGTGGATTCAAACCCAGAGTCGTGACCTCTTGTGGCTGTTCAAATAGGTGTTGTAACAATCAATTTTCTGGAGCCTTGTATGTACAATGTGACTCCAAGTTGACACGGTGCATTTGTTAACTCCCAGATGTAGAAAACCTGGGAAAAAGCCAAGCTAATGGCATTGCGCTGCAAACTGTCCGACATCCACTTCAGTGATGAAATGTACTGTAACATTCGCTCCAGCGGTAACCACTACGGATGCACTGACACAAACTTTCTGCCTCCACAGTGGGTGTTTGTTTCAGATGGAGACATTTCACTTCAACTTCTCATCACTCTACCACATCATCTCCTATGTGCAGCTGGAATGCACTCATCCTTGTCTTTTTGTTTTTCTTAATGTCTCCTTTAAAATGCCCCCACATCCACAAAAAGTCTGTGCCTGATTTGGAAACCTCTTTCGCTTGGCCTTCCACCATGCACCACTGGGCAGCTGTGTGTTATTTTCACATATCAGAAGTGTGGAAACAAAAAAAAAAAGAAAAAAGCAATCGGTTTGGATGTTTTTCTGTGGCTGCTGCTGCAATTGAGCTTTGTGTACTGTAATCATCCGCCTCTCCACATCCACTCACAGCTGAGGTCAGAGTCCAGTCACACCTCGCAGGGCAGCAGCATAGACAAAAGATGTTAAAGGACAATCACGAGGCAGTATAAAAACAAAAAGAGTGACAGAGGGGAGGATAGAAAGGATAAGTGAAGAGCAGCCGGCTGACTGCTGCCAGGTGGCGACCTTTAAAGCTCTCGAAAATCTGCTGTTTCCTGGCAGCACTCGGCGTGTCCTCTTTCTCATGTGCCAGTGTGAATGAATTCAGAGGTGTGCGTTAAAAACCACTATGTCACTATTCAAACTGTCAAGCAGGCAGACAGTTAAAAAAAAAAAAAAAAGTAATCCCCATATAGCTGACATTCAAATAAACTGGATGACCTTAAAAACAATAACGCCCTGTTTAGCTCTTTGGTAAACTACTGCCCAGACTACATTCTATGCTCTACAACATTTTAGTGTTTTCAGTCATTTTCTGCTCTTCTGAGCAGTTTACAACTATCTAATGTTTACTTATACAGCATTTCTTGTGCACGCTCCATTATACACCACCCAAACCCCTGGAAAGACCAGCCCCTAAAAGAACAATAAAAAAACAAACAAAGAAAAAAAAACAAAGGGACAGGGTCAGCTGTCTATCCCACCATATTCAGCACTTTGTTTTGGCACAGCAGCATTTTTTTTTTTTTTTTTTTTTTTTTGAAAAAATGGACATA
>VUQI01006200.1:2387-14355 GCA_015106735.1 Paratilapia polleni
TTTTGATGGTCTGCACTTAAATAACAGCTTGCATTTTATGAAGCCCTGTACAATGTTTCTCACACACAGGCACACACACACACGGTAGGCAATGTTTCTTATATTGTTGTTCATTACAATACTACTGGTAACATTAACATTGGAAAAGAGCATAAGTGGTCTGTGCACAGTATGTTTGTATAGTTATTACTGGGAAAATTGGATTTGGGACATAGCTTACCCCTGAGAACATTTCTTTTAGGTCCTTATGTTAACCTATAGGCTGGAACTAGAGAAGATGTTGTCTTGTCTCTGCTTTATGCATGCACTGGTATTCCATGGGGAAAAGGCACATGCTATGCTGCACACTATAGGTGTGAGCCAGGCAGCAACCTCTGTTCATAACCAACAGATGTGGGCTATGTGCATTTGTGAACAGCACTTCAAATGCCTGTGTGTATATGGATAGGGAGCATATGCAATTGCAGCCTACAAGTTTTATGTGGAAACTATTGAAATAAACTGGAAACTGGAAATACGTGAAAAAAACACTTACTAACCTGCTGAGACAGGTTCTATTCAAGGATACTTCAGTAGTGGTTGTGTGTTCAAGTAAATACAGCTGGCAGGACTCACGATTGGAAGGCCCTGGTGTTCTTCCGCGACACCCACTTGCACAGTGTATCGCAGTAAAAAAAAAGACATCTGCCAGGAATTCCAGCTTCATCTTATACAGCCTCTCTCACTAAATGAGTGAGTGTAGTTCCTCACGGATATTAAAGGAGGCACTTTGCTGTCTTCAAATGCACCAGAACATAGGCGTATGGAATTTGAACAAACTGGTGAGAAAAGGTGGGATTTAAATACATATTTTCTTCCCTAATATTTTAGTCACCATTTGAACATGGTGTTCATCACGTCATGAACAGTGCATTTGATAAAGGAGAAAAATAAAAGTTAAATATGGGCATGAAAAATGTTTACAATCACAAATTCTGCTAGAAGTAAACATATCTTTCTCACAAACATTTGAGACAGAGAATTTGCACATCAATGCATATCTCTAATTACTTTTATTTGATTGACTGGTGAGACTAAATGAACAATATTTTCAGATTCATGAATCTCTTTGCTGTAGCAGTGAAAGACAGTCATGTGCCTAATAAAAACCAACCAGAACGTCTTTCTGCTAGCCACAAGGGGGCACCATCAAATCAAAATATGGAAAATATTCGCTCTATTCATATTAAACAGTAAGCAGACTGATGTAATATAGCATAATAACATTAATTTACACATACAGCTTATTCCTGCTACCATTCTCTCCATACATACGGGGAATATGCTGATACACTCTCTTTAAACAATTACTTAACTCGGAGAAGAACGGGAACAAAATTTCAGCAGTGGACCATTTATTATTGATTATTTAGGCAGTGAAAGACAAAGGAAGAAACAGCAGACTGGTCATACTGTCAGAGATCTATATAAGTATATGGAATACCTTATATTATCTCATTGGTATACAGTACACCCTCACTCTTGACTCATCCACATCCATCAACATATCATGTGCCCTCTTGAAACCAATAAAGAAATAGTAGTTCTATTCCAAGTATTTGAGTGGGAGTAATGTAATGAGGATTTCTCCACCAGTGACTCTCACATTTAATTAATCTAACGCTAGCTATGGTGTGGGAGTGAAGCTAGATGGGGTGTTGGTTCCACTAAATAAATACCTTAAGAAATAGCCAAAATATGTGAAAAATATCAATAAAAGTGGCAGTGTTTTATATAACTTGTAACCTTCTACAAAGTGTTAAGGGTCAAGTTTACGTTGGTCCCCCAGTATTTTTTTTTAGAATTTGTTATTAATGGTATGACTTAGCCCTACATCGTAAAACATTTTCTTTATATTGACTACATTTTAAGCTGTTAATTGTAGACATTTAAAACAGGGTGTGTTAAGGTCAGGCATTGAAAGCTTATGAAAGTTAGGTCATATCTTTCCACTTTTAGACTGTCAAATAAATTAAGCCAGTACCAGTACCATTAACTTACAAGAAGCTCAAACCATCAACAAATGGATATTTCATATTTGTTGGAATGTTTTGCAGGGCTAAATACATACTAGTTCTGCTAACAATCATTGCAACAGTCAGAAAAAAGTCACCTTTCATAACATCACGGCCACAAAAAGCGACAACTTGGTATGCTGTGGTATTTTACACATGTTCAATATTTAAGCCAGCAGCGTGGACTCGGCAGAAGGGAGGTCATTAGATGGAACAGACATAATGGTCAGCTATTTCAAGACCTTTAAATGGGGCTGATCACTAATGCTCAGAGCTCAGACCTCAAAAAGGTCAGTGATGGCACATTTTCTCAGTGTCCCTTTACGTACTCCAATTAACATCAATGAGGTCTCAGGCTGTTCTATAAATAGCAGGACTTGATTTTCAATTTGGAACTTTGCTGCAAAGCTCATTGCTGAGCCGGTGCCATTTAGGCTGTTGAAGTGGCTCACGATGTTTCTTTTCCAGTGTCAATCCTTTTCCTCTTTGAAATTATTCTTTGCCAGACACAGTGGGTCAGTATTCAGTCAGTACTCTCTGACCTGAAGCCACTAATTTTGTTTCCTCTCGTTTACATATATATGATAGATGGTATATGGGATTTGATCATGCATAATTAATAATCAGAGGTAATGACTGCACCTCACGAGTTTTTGGAAGGCTTTTTTGAAGTCTTCATTGAAGATGGTGTAGATGAGGGGGTTTATCAGAGAATTAAGGTAGCCCAGCCATGTCAGAAAGTCAGCCATTTCTCCTGAAGTGCTGCAAGAACTGCAGGTGTTGACAATCAATTCCTTGACAAAAAACGGCAACCAACAGACAACAAAGGCCCCTATAATCAACCCCAATGTGGATGCCGCTCTGCGCTCTCGTGAGCCTGAGATCCGGGGTCCTTGGTAGAACTGGCTCCGACGTGATTCACTGCGTGACTCATGCCGGCGTGACTTGCACTTAAAAGCCTTTACAGAGACGCGGACTCGTTCACGTGGAGTTTCCTCAGTTGAGGGTTCAGAGAAAGACTTTTCTGGTGGGCTTACAGGCTCAGGACTTCGGGGCCCGCCATCGACATCACCATCTCCGGCAGGATAGGACGATGGGATCATGCTGCCATTGGTCATGCATGAGTGACGGCTAGCCCGGCTAGCTTCCCTGCGCATATAGAGGGTCTGAGCAGCTAGGTAGATTTTATAGTAGAGGATGAGGATGAGCAGCAGTGGGATATAAAATGCTCCGAGCGTGGAATAAAGGGTGAAGGCCATGTGAGGATGGATAATGATGCATTCGTCTTCATGCTCTTCATTCCCACTGTAGTGTTGCCATAATAGAGGAGGGAGTGAGATGAGGATAGACAAGAGCCACACCACTGCCACCATTGCACCAGCCCTGGCCCCTGTGCGCTTACGAGAGTACTCCACCGCATCGGTGATGGCCCGGTAACGATCAATGGCGATTGCAGCAAGGTGCAGGATGGAGCATGTGCAGCAGGTGACATCTACACTTAACCAGAAGGTACACACCACCTGACCCATGACCCAGCTTTTTTTCTGGATGTAGATGATACTGAAGGGCATGACCAGCACGGCCACCAGTAGGTCGGTCACTGCTAATGAACAGATGAGGTAGTTGGCTGGGTGGTGCAACTTGCGAGTGACTGCAATAGCTGTTATCACCAGGCAGTTGAAGAATGTAGTCAGAATGGCCAGCACAGACAGAGTTATAGTAAGCAGGATTTCACTGGGGGGAAGTTCAGTGGTCTCCAGTGAGTCATTCCTGCTACTGTTGCTTGTGGCAAACACCCCTTCAGTGTAATTGGGGAAATCCATTCTGCAAGTTAAATGGAAAGAGAAAATGAAGACAGTGAGACATCAAAGGAGTTTAGGGAAATTGTATTTTACTAAATTCTTTTTCAAAAAAGGCTGCACCAGTTTAAATGTATTTTTGCCTGCATATATTACTTGTTATTAAGTGATCTAGCCACAATCTGTGATGGAGTTTAAAGAGCTGCATTATTCTTCCACCTCTTCTTTTTCTTTTGAACAATCAAAGTCAATTATCAGGTTTTTTGGACTTCAGAAATTAAAGATGTCAAAGTGAATGAAACCAATTTTCTTATATTTAAAAAATATGTTTTTAAAGACTGTGTTAGGGTCTTGATTACATGGCTGAGAAAGCCATGTAATTGAAATCCCTCATTATATATAGATATATATTAATCCAGTCCTACCTGTCTAGGCTATAATGCGTTGCATCCAGGTGGTTCAGTGTGCAGCAGACAGTCTACTCTGATCTGTCCTGCCTGGCAGACCTGCTATCACATCACTTCTGTCAGTCATCAACTCATCAACACCTGGGAGAGAAGGAGAGGGAGATGGAAATGTGACAAAGATGGAAAGGAAAGAGGAGGAGCAGAAGATTGAAGAGAGAAAAAAATACTTAGAGCAAGAAAAGTAACGATACATTTCAGGATGGATTTTTAAATATAAGTGCAGCGGATAGTTTTACCCCCCCTAAAAAAAAAAAAAAAAAAACAGTTTGTACTTGTGTTTGCACTTAAATACAATCATCTACTTACATGTCACTTTCTTTGTGGTTCTCCTGTTGCATATGCAGCAATGGGACTACTGTACAGGTAATTGTTGTTACTACAGTAATTCTATTCATTACAGTTCATGTATGTTTTATGTTATGAATTGATAGTATACATGCTGTTTCTGGGACTTTTTGAAATTAGTAAGATTAAAAAGTTTTGTAAAACACAAAAAAAGTGGCAGTAGCATAATCAGAGACTTGTATTCAATATCAGCAACTTCAGTTAAAAAATAGCACTATTTGCAGGTGTACTGTGGTGTAGTGGAAAACTGTTAATTTAGCAACAGCCACTATGATTAAATTAAACCGCATAGATTTGGCTGTCATTGCAGCTCTCCTTCACTACTTGCTCAGTATCCTGAAGACAAGAGTGGAAACTGTTGCTATAGAAACACAAGAAGTACAGTACTTTCACTTAATGTAGTAATCAGCAGAGGCAGCCAAACTCTGACTGTCAAATCTCTACTGAGACTGTTCGATTCCCAGGCGGATTGTCCGGGGCTCTGTGGGTGGGTGAGTGGGGTGGCAAGGCTATATAACAAGTAAATGAGATAAGAGATTCCAGTTCACAACACCCCAATAAATGGCAAAATGTGGTAATATAATTTACCACTGACAATTTCCAAAAGTTTTTTTCACAGTGTCCATAGTTAACCCTTACTGTTGCCATACTGTATCCTATGATGAAGATGTTCAGGTATGTTAGGAAAGGTTTCATGAACAGTAGATTTAGGCCCGGTATAAGAATACTACTTTCTAAAGTGAGGTATAAAATAACATTTTTAATATAGCTGCTGAGAAGACTCATTTTGCCACAGTAAGTGAAAAGTAAATGTAATTCACAAATCCAATCCTGAATGAACTGCTTTGCTAGTGCTAGCACTGTGTGAATGTATGGTTAAAATGTAGTCTAAAGCACTTTGAGTGGTCAATAAGACTGGAAAAGCACTATATATATAAATGCCAGTCCATTTCAGTTTCTGTTTGTGTCATCATGACAAATGTCTTCCTGGTATTTTCAAACAACATTTAAAGTGTTGAAATGAAAACATGTTATTATTTGTCTGACTGTGGACAGATTTCATCCAGTGAAACAATATCACAATTGTGCAAGATGGAGTCATGAAACTACAGATGTGTAGTTGATATATAAAGGTAGAATTCAAATAGCAGGTGCGGTTCGAACCATGAGGACAGAGTAATGGGCCCAGACCCATGCAGTAGGAGGCCCCTTACTTTACACCCTGTCCTCTTGAAACTTACCCTAAGAACTAGCTTCTTCTAGTAAATCAACATACAGTCATGTGAAAAAGAAAGTTTTTACAGGACTCTGTTCAGTCCTGTGAAAAACTAACTATACTCCATGATTCAGTAGCTTGTAGAACCTCCTTTAGCAGCAATAACTTGAAACAATTGTTTTCTGTGTGACTTTATCAGTCTCTCACATTGTGGAGGGATTTTGGCCCAATCTTCTTTACAACATTGCTTCAGTTCATTGAGGTTTGCAGGCATTCATTTATGCACAGCTCTCTTAAGGTCCCACCACAGCATTTCGATCAGGTTGAGGTCTGGACTTTGATTGGGCCATTGCAACACCTTGATTCTTTTCTTTTTCAACCATTCTACTGTAGATTTGCTGGTGTGGTTGGGATCATTATCTTGTTGCACAACCTAATTTCAGCCAAGCTTTAGCTGTCAGGCAGATGGTCTCACATTTGACTCTAGAACAATTTGGTATACAGAGGAGTTGCCTCAATGACTGCAAGGTGCCCAGAACCTGTGGCTGCAAAACAAGCCCAAATCATCACCCCTCCACCACTGTTCATGAGAGTTGGTATGAGGTGTTTGTGCTGATATGTTTGGCTGGTGTTTGGTTTTCACCAAACGTGGCACTCTGCATTAGGGCCAAATCTCTACTTTGATCTGTCTCTCTAAAGGACATTGTTACAGAAATCTTGTGGTTTGTTTAGATACAACTTCGCAAACCTAAGCTGTGCCGCCATGTTCTTTTTCTAGAGAAGAGGCTTTCTCCTGTCAACCCTTCCAAACAAGTCATACTTATTCAGTCTTTTTCTAATTGTGCTGTCATAAACTTAAACATTTAACATGCTAACTGAGGCCTGTAGAGTCTTGGATGTAGCTCTTGAGGTTTTTTGCAGTTTCTCTGAGCATTGCACCGTCTGACCTTGGGGTGAATTTGCTGGGACGTCCACTCCTAGGAAGATTGTGGCACTGTGTTAACACATACCCAAATGCTCCAGATAAGCAAACTGCCAAAACCTCTGCTTTTATAGAGGTGCCAAAACTGGCTGATGATCAATTAACCAAGTGCATTTGATTAGCAGCATCTGGCTGCTACTTACCCTCTTACTTCCTGTTAAAGCAGTAAGTGTGTACTTAGTTTTTAACAGGCTTCATAGAGTCCTGTGGAAACTTTCTTTTTCACATTACTGTATTTATTTTTTAAACTGGATGTGGTCTGATAACTCACTGGCATTGCAGCTGGTATTTTCCCATCACAAGATGGTTTCTAGTTCCTTCACACCTTTGATATTAGTATTTAATGACAGTTAAATTGCCTTCCTCTGCTTAATGATGCAATTGTACACTCCCTCCCATTTACCCATGGATGAGTTTGCAAGAAAACCGAACAGTACTTAATATGCAGATTACTCTGTGCAGATAGATAAATGATAATTACCGCTGCACTTCTGTTGCACTCCGTGTTATAGCACTGCTGTATCCTCAGCTGTACATCTGAATATGTATATATTTTTTTTCCCCAGTGTTTGTGCACAAGTGTATATTTAGACATGCAGTATGGGCACCTCTATATGCATGTATGTATATACAGTGGTTGATGTATGCATCAGCAGTGTCAGCCAGTCATCATATGCAACAAAGAAATCTGCTTTTGCCTTGAAATGTTCTATAACACAGGCTTTCAGTCCAAGGCCATCTGAAGATAAGCTCCAGTGAGCCAGCATGAATGTGATCTGCTCTGATCTGCTTTGTTCTTAAAGAAAATAACAGTCCCTTCGCCTGAATTCAGCAAACTGCAAAAAGAGCTTAATTTACTGTGTCATAGCCACATTGTTTCAAAATTATATAGTAACTTTCTAATTTATTTATTTATTTATTTATTTTTTTGCACTGTTGCGGTATTATTTTCATTATTTACTATTTATCTACACATTATGGATACGTTGTGATAAGACAGATGAGCCACAAGCACTGCAAAGTTACTCTTAATGGGCACTAATATTGAAAGATTTACACAGCACTCAAATAACTGTATAAAATTGTGGTGCAAGTTTATTATGTGACTGTAACATCAAGCTGCAGCAGTATTGTATGATTATTCCCCTGCAGTCTACCACATTCAGGATGTGCTGATTACCAGGAGGCTGACAAAGCAGAAACATGTTAAAATCCTTCCTCAACTTTCACAGATGATGTCCTAGAGGTCAGTTGAATCCAACCTTAACCAGTGTCTTTCAGTCATAGCTCAAACACATACAGTAAAAGCATCCACAAACCAGAACATGCAGTGCAGTATACTATGTAATATGCATACACACAAACATCGACTTTCTAATTTCCAGAAGGATGGCAATCAGTGAAAAAGGTGTCATTGCTCTGACATTCAATCCTTCTTTTCTCCCTTTCTCTTTTTCCTCCTCTTACAAGTCTATGGAAGCAGCATCTGCCCATGTGGATTACAATCTCTAAAACACAGTTTGGCCCAAGCTGGACATCAAGCTGCCAAGTGTTGCTGTGAAGGAGGAGAGTTGTGAAAAAGCCGATTTTGTGAGTGACAGCTCTGGAAAGATGCAAAATAAATGACTATGAGGGCACAGCAGTATCTGTCTGTTTATTTATTTTCTTCTGCTGTATCTGTTTAATTTTGGGGTGGAGGTAAGTGACAACGTTGGTCAGAAATAATGTTGCAAAGAAGACTGTCTAAGGAGATTAAATTCAGGTTTGTTGTTGTTTGTTTGTTTGTTTTTAAGTGGAACAAATGTCATACGAAACTGGAAGATTCATTCTAGCTTTCTGGGGCAGAAAAGTGCTTTCCACTACAACATTATACTTATAAAGTAACTTACTAAAGTGTGAGGTGGGGCTATCCTGGTAGAGTTTGGGCAGCCCTTGTTGGGTGCACCCTGTATAGATCAGGGCCTTGTACTAAACAGTTTCCTAATATCCCTATGTTCTTTTTTCATTCAACTGACAGGCTATCGTATTTAGAAAAAAGACTACCAGCAAAAAAAAAGTGTTGCTCCATCAGAAGGATAAAAAATGGCGCTCTGGATAATAATGACAAAGACTAAAGGACATTTTGTGCTAATTACTAATGTGGTCTAATTTATTGACTCATACTGACTGACCTGCATTTTACAAAAGGATGGTATCATTCCCATTATTCTGAGTACACTGAATTACTGTCATCTCCACTTTACAGCAGTGTTCTCATTCATTGACCTGCATCCTTTTTTCAGGCTTGACTGTATCACTCCATGTGTCTCGTGGGTTTCTCTGCACAAGCGGATACACACCCTGTCACCATCAGCTCTCCCTACCTGCTTCATGGAGATAGATGTATTAGCTGGCAAGATGCCCTCTGAGGACTAATTTGATGGAACCGGTTCAAGCACTCACCAGAGGCAAATATAGCAGGTGTAGTGCATTTGTTGCTGTTGTTTTCATTTTATTCTGCAAGTAATGTAATATTGGTTATTGGGTGCTCACTGTTAAAGATCACCTCCAGGCATTTTTGGAGACACACAAATACACTGGTGGGTATAACAATTTGTGTGTATTACCATGTTAAAGTGTCTCACACATTTGCTCCTTCTCCTTCATCAGACAATTCAGAATATATGACCTTGCAGTTAGTTTTCAATTTAAAAACTGAAGTATTCACACACTCCCTTCTAATTGTACAGTGGCTGAACAGGGTCTGTCCTTCTTGTAAGAATGTATAAGTGATCTATCTTATGTACAGTGGGTTTATGTGGACACCTACACTTAACACATCAGAAGTTAAAGACTTTTTAAGTTAGAGGCTTAGTGGTATTTCCTTTTGTACATAGATTTTAATAATGTGGACTTGTAGAATAACCCAGAGATATACTTTGTTGGTCCTCAGCTTGAAGAAACTAATTAGAATGAAATTAAAAGGCAGGCAATACATGCGTCTGCAATTTGAATGCTTCTAAAAAAAAACAAAAAAACAAAAACATGACACAACATGTTCCACATGATAATAGAATTTATGAACAGAAGTTAGTATTTAGCTCAGTGCTCTCTCTACTCTCAGAACCACTCTGTTCTGTCAGTACTCCAAGTTTGTGTCATTTTACCACAGTATATCTACATCTATATCTATACCTATGTCTATACATCTCGCTCTCTCTCTTTCTTTCTTCCTCTCTAGTATTGGGCCTTATCGGACCAATTTTATGACTTCAAACAAACAAAGGAAACACTGTTAAACCATTACACTGATGAAAATACTGACACCGATTTGAGATTCTCCATAAAATAACATGAAGAAGTCTTTACCTTGTGAATGAGGGAATTTCCAACACAAATTTGGATCCACATTAACAATGCAGGTTTATTATGGCTGTAGCAATAAATGCCAACATTGTCTGTGATGAGTTAAAAATTCATGGGAATTTGTTACCTGTAGCTGTCAGTTACAGTTTCTTTTAGACTGAATGAAGGCATTCCCTTTCAACTGATTCAGTCCCATTGAAGACAGCACGATAGTGGCACATTCAACCAGCAGTGAAAAAAAGTGCTGAATCAAAGTGCTGTCTATAATCCACTGTTTACCTTGATTAAAGCCTCTATAGGATTTTAACATGTCTGACTTTGACACACAAAGGTACTGCAAAACAACTACACGAACATCTGTGCATGTGGGAGGGACTTGGCACTCACGGCTGCATGAGAATTTACAGCATTTTCCTCTCAACATCACTGAACATCCTGGCAACACAAGTGCCCTGTCTGCCCAATTCTCCTCCTCGGTGTCCTCATCCAAATCACAAGGTTACTGACGGAAACATTTATGTGTGTCTTCGTATACACACTTTAACAGTTTGCCAGGTAAAACTAATGCAGTGTAATATAAAATTCCTGCATTAATGCTTTGTTAATAGAGTCACACAAAGTAAACAGGTGGGCATGACAGGGCATAATACATTTCTTCTTTGAGATTAAAGGGTTGGTTGTCAAAAGATCAAAGTTATCAGACACCGGAGTCTGACACTGTGCCATGTACTTCTGAGAAATATACAGTCAATGGCCACTTTATTAGGTATGCCTAATACCTGCATTAACGAGCACCGTTCAAGTGCTCGTTAATGCAAACATTTAATCAACCAATCACATGGCAGCAACTCAGTGCATGTAGACATAGTCAAGATGACCTGCTGAAGTTCAAACCGAGCATCAGAATGGGGAAAAAAGGTGATTTAAGTGACTTTGAATGTGGCATGGTTGCTGGTGCCAGACGGGCTGGTCTGAGTATTTCAGAAACTGCTGATCTACTGGGATTTTCCCTCATAACCATCTCTAGGGTTCAAAGCGAATTGTCCGAAAAAGAGGAAATATCCAGTGAGCAGCAGTTCTCTGGTTTAAAATGCCTTGTTGATGCATCCCAGAGGTCAGAGGAGAATGACCAGACTGCTTTGAGCTGACAGGAAGGCAAAAGTAACTCAAATATCCACTCATTACAGCCAAAGTATGCACAACATGTTGAACCTTGAAGCAGATGGGCTACAGCAGAAGAAGACCACATCAGATGCCACTCTTTTCAGTTAAGAACAGGAAACTGAGGCTACAATCTGCACAAGCTCACCAAAATTGGACAATATAAGACTGGAAAAATGTTGCCTGGTCTGATGAGCCTTGATTTCTGTTGAGACATTCGGATGGTAGGGTCAGGATTTGGTGTAAATAACAGGAGAACATGGATCTATCCTGCCTTATAGCAACGGTTCAGGCTGCTGCTGGTGGTGTAATGGTGTGGGGCATATTTTCTTGCCAGACTTTGGGCCCTTTAGTACCAACTGAGTATTGTTTAAATGCCACAGCCTACATGAGTATTGTTGCTGACCATATGCTGACCATCCCTTTAAGACCACAGGGTACCCATCTTCTGATGGCTGCTCCCAGCAGGATAACACGCCATGTCACAAAGCTCAAATAATCTCAAACTGGTTTCTTGAACATGACAATGAGCTCACTGTACTCAAATGACCTCCACAGTCACCAGATCTCAATCCAATAGAGCACCTTTGGCAGCTGAT